>VONZ01002159.1:0-65433 GCA_012976165.1 Labeo catla
AAGAGGGAGAGTGGGTGGGAATTCCATACAGGCAGGTATAACGTGACAGGTAGATATTTCCGTAAAGAAGTCTATTAAATCCCCAGAGTTATTTTCTAGAACTTCTGTAGAAAAGTCAATTAAATCCCCAGAGTAGTTCTCCAGCTCACCCCCAGCAGTGGTGCAGTGGGCAGGGCTCTCCATAGCCCTCACTTGCTCCATCTTGCACTCCCCCGTCGTGGTAGTTGTGGCCGGCTCTCGCACCTGATCGGACATGTAGGGCTCTGGCTCTGTGGCGATCTTTGACTCTGTCGCTCGTGTCTCTGGCTCGTCATCCGCGGTGGGCTTGGGTTCAAACTCCGCGTGTCGGGGTGCTGGTTGGCTGGGCTCTGGGTCTTAAGTGGGGCTGGTGTCATCCTCCGCGGTCAACGAAGATCTACAGGACACCAGCACCCACTCGATGTAGTCGGCGAAGCTCTCTCGTGGACCATCCCCGGACAGCTGCGCTTTGGTGGTGATGTTCAGTCCTGCACGGTAGAATGTGCAAAGGCTGCTGTCCGGGTAGTGCGTGAGTGGTACGAGGTGGACGAAGTCTCTAGTGTGGTCCACGAGAGAGCGATTCCCCTGCTCCAGGAGAAGGAGGAGGACGGCGGGGTTATCCATAACGAAAACAAAACACTCAGAAAAAAAAGCGGAAAATAAAGCAGGGAAACGCCGGGGAAAAACTGTATCGCTCGGTCCTTCTGTTACGTGTAGTGCTGGACGAACGAGACGAGAAACGAGATATGATACAAACAAACAGTAATTTAATATAAATCTTCATACGAACAGGCAGGAACAGGCAGGAACACAACAAAACATCCACACACCATGAAATAACGTTAAGGACCGACAGGGAACACAAGCAGACTTATAAAGGGTGGGACTAATTACAGACAGGTGTCGACAATCATAAGGGAGAAACCAAAGTAAATACAACAACAGAGGGAGACAATGGGAGAAACCAACGACAAACACAGACATGAATGTAACACAGTTATTATTTTTATAGAATATTGCATTGATTAAATTATTTATCCGTGCACATAATGTATTTCTAATTTATGTGCCCTTATAATCTTTTATCTAAATAACTTTCTCCCTCACAACAACATCTCTTCTCTCCTCTGATGATGGAGCAGAAAAATCTGTCAATCACTGGAGATCAAAATAATAACAAATGACAGCAATGCAATTAATGAATGGACCAAATTAAATCCAGCCATACATGTTTTTTTTTTGTGTGTGTGTGTTCACTCAGAGATACTGCAAAATAAAGAAAGACAATTGCAAAAAATTTTATGATTTTTTATTGATAATAAATTACTCTTAAAATGTCTTTAGGTAAATTGTAATTCAGAAACACAATTGTCTTGATTTCTCACATTTAAACTCAATTTTCACATTTTTAATGTTATTTTTAAGTAGTTCTATAGTTGATCCTAGATCTTAATCTACTTTGTCAATCTTTTTTTCTTCTGTTCTTGTTTATGGTCATACAATGGTTTTGGCAGTGTTTTAATTATTGCACTGTATGGTGTTAACACATGATGAATTTACTCACATGAACTTGACACTTGTCTGATTTATTGTCTTTTCTCTTTCTGTTTTCAGTCTGTGTAGATGCAAAATTACAGAGAAACAGTGTCTCATCCTGACTTCAGCTCTGAAATCAAACCCATCACACCTGAGAGAACTGGACCTGAGTGAGAATAAACTAGGAGACTCTGGAGTGAAAAACCTCAGTGATCTACTGATGAACACACAATTCAAGCTGGAGAAACTAGAGTTAGTATCATTATACTGTACAGCAGTGATAGTGAGATTAAAGATTATTGTTTACTTTCATAAAGTCACCATGAAATTAAAGTTGACAGTTATTATTTTTATGGAATATTGACTTGATTTATCCGTGACATAATGTATTTCTAATTTATGTGCCCTCATGATCTTTTATCTAAATAACTTTTTCCCTCACAACAACATCTCTTCTCTCCTCTGATGATGGAGCAGAAAAATCTGTCAATCACTGGAGATCAAAATAATAACAAATGACAGCAATGCAAATTAATGAATGGACCAAATTAAATCCAGCCATACATGTTTTTTTTTTTTTTTGCATTCACTCAGACATACTGTACAAAAAAAAAAGGTTGCAAAAAACTGTTTATTGATAATAAATAATTACTCTTAAAATGTCTTTAGGTAAATTGTAATTCAGAAACACAATTGTCTTGATTTCTCACATTTAAACTCAGTTTTCACATTTTTAATGTTATTTTTTTAAGTAGTTCTATAGTTGATCCTAGATCTTAATCTACTTTGTTAATCTTTTTTTTTTTCCTTCTGTTCTTGTTTATGGTCATATAATGTTTTTGGCAATGCTTTAATTAATACACTGTATGTGTCACGCTGGGTGTTGTGCGGGGAATGAGGAGCAGACGAGAAAGTCCAATGCACAAATGATTTATATAGATTATATTATATCCACATAAAGGCAGGAACAGCGGGGAAATCCAAGAAAACACAAAGCACAAGACAATATAAGCACCGACAAACTTAACTAGACACAACCGAACTTATATACACAGAAGGAACCAATCAGGGGGATGCAAAGAGACAATGACGTAATAATAAGACACAGAAACGGCAAGTCCAAATAAGGGCAACACGAGGGAAACACATAAAACAGTCCACAGGGGTCTGACAGTATGGTGTTAACACATGATGAATTTACTCACATGAACTTGACACTTGTCTGATTCATTGTCTTTTCTCTTTCTGTCTTCAGTCTGTATGAATGCAGAATTACAGAGAAACAGTGTGTAATCCTGACTTCAGCTCTGAAATCAAACCCATCACACCTGAGAGAACTGAACCTGACAGGGAATAAACTAGGAGACTCTGGAGTGAAAAACCTCAGTGATCTACTGATGAACACACAATTCAAGCTGGAGAAACTACAGTTAGTATCATTATACTGTACAGCAGTGACAGTGAGATTAATTTACTGTTCAGTTTATTTTAAGTTTTTTGTGTGTATTTGTGACTTTACACTCAAAAAAATATTTTTGGCTCTTGTTCATTTTAATTGAAATGAGCTAAAGTAACACGTTTTTCCACATAGAAGAATCAAAATGATTAAAATCACTTCAACAGTTTAAACCAAAACACTTCATACTCAGTATCTTATAATGAGTTCACATTATATTCGTGAAAAATTCTTCTCTTTAATGATTTATTTGTAAGATGATCTTCTCTGTTTGTCTCTTTCTAGTCTTGATTCCTGTGGAATTACAGATGTTTCTTCTTTAACTCAGTCTTTGACAAACACAAAAGCACTGCACTTTCTAAAAGAGCTTGATCTGAGAGACAATAAGATTGGAGACTCAAAGCAGCAGCTCATTGATGTGATACAAGACTCAAACTGTGAACTGAGGTGAGTAAACTTCACTTTCTGATATTAAAGAGATTCATTTACCTCTAATATGTGAACAAATATATACTTTCAAATATTTGTGAAAAAAAAGTTTATCAAATTATCATCAAGCTTTATTTCAAAGGGTTTGTGTCAGAATGAAATGTAAAGTTGATGAAAATGTTGAACACAAAGGAGGAAAGAGAACAAAAGCACACTGTCAGAGCTTTATACAACAACACCTGCTTTATTAATGACATCAGTAATAGTGAAGCATTACAGTTTGAAATAGATTTGGTCAGATTGTAGGAAAACGCTGGTAAAATCAGTGCAGATTCCAGCTTCAGCTCACAGCCGTCCAGCATCACATGATCAATGTCTCTGTCTCTTGTGTTTTTAACTTTAACAATCAATACATCACATTACTAATGTAAGGTTTAATCAGGGTGTGATTTGTCGGGGTGAATTCCTCCCTGGTAGAACTGCAACAACTCAATGGTGTAAACCTGGGAAACATGCTTCATTCTGACAAGACTTGTCCTAATATGCTCATGTTTACTGGAGAAACAATGACAGCTCAGTTAGTGCTGCCTGTCCTCGTTCTTTACGTCTGTGACAGCTCTTTGGGAAACCTATCCAGCGTTGGTCAAACTCCTGGCCTGGTGTAGAGGCATTGAAGTCAAAATGACACAGTGTTTTTTTTGGTGAGGATGTTGTTGGTAAAAGATGCTCCGGAGACCCTGCAGGCCTTATCCCTGTTTCTTCAGATAAGAGATGTCACAGGGGTCAGTGCTGATTTTGAGGTGGGCATTGCACTGAGAACACTGCGGTCCATGAGACAAGCCGATGGTGTGAACGCAAAATGCGTGAATGACAAATTTGAACGTTTCCACATGTTCAAGTGTGTAAAAGTGTCTCAACCAAGTGACACAGACCATCTAAAGGCAGAAGTATTAGGTGAATGATTTTTGGTTTCTCTGACCTGAGCGCAGGCTGGATGACGACAGAATTATTTCTGCTGCAGCTGCTCTAACTCGGTCAAATTGTCCATCCGATAAAGACTAGCACATCCTATTTAGTGATGACAACTTTTCACGATACACAAGACTCTTGCTGTTGAGGCCACATCAAGTCCCAAACGCCTCAATGAATTCCACCAATTTAAATGTCATGGTGTCCTCAGAGAGAATCTGCACAAAGTGCTCACTACTGTCTCCACACTAACAATTTTAACAGCCGAGTGTAAACGAGAATTGAGTGCAGTGAATTATATTTATACACCATGCATATACATCGATGGTAGAAACAGAATAAACGTCTCCACACTGAACAGCCTACTGTTTATTTCAGTAAATGGAGCAGGGGTCTCATTCCCTGATGATCCTTGCACCAGAAAGTAGAAAAAAACAAAAAAACACAGAAGTGTGTCATCAAAGCAGAGTGTTTAGTCTGACAAATAAGTATAAACAAAAAATATTTGTTGTAGCCATTTAAGCAAGTGTTTTTTTTTTTAAATTTTATTTGTGTTTAAATATTGTTTGTTTGTGTTTTCTTTAGTTTAATTTGTTAATTAAAAAGAAACTTGTAAGTGTCATAAAATTGGACGGCAGTACGCCGGAAGAAAGGGAGTGGGACAGATAGAATTTCTTGGCTTGATGTTTTGGCTTTGTTTTTCATAGAATCCCTTCTTTTTCATTTGTTATAATTTGTATCTTAACTTTAATATAATTCTGTTGGTAAATTATCTTTCGAATAAAACCAGAATGCTGAATAAACATTTCTTGGAATGAAGTGCGTTCAAGACAAAGCCGCTGCCACAAAAACATGATTGAAATATAGTAACTAATTTGTACATTGTTTAACTGAACTCTGATTATCTTCTCTTTTGTTCCACCTTACAGTTTAGATACAGATTTCTGGTAGTTCAACTGCAAGAAATTTCTGGAGTTTAATCACCAAAAGACGATAAATGCTGTGTATCATAATATGAAGTCGTCTTGAGAGGAGCAGTAAACATCAGGTGAGGATCCACAGAAGAGCTTCACTACTGTGTCTATGAGGAGAAAGAAATGTGTGATAAATGTGTGAATGTGATCCATACAGGTGAAGAGACTCAGCCTTTACAATCAAATAATGCAGCATGTGTGTTAGAAACATGTGATATTGAATGATTAATGTTGCTTTAGTATTCAAGTGATAATTTTGTTTAATTTAAAGCTGGAACAGAGGAGGAAGAAGCTCAGATGAGTCTGTCTGGCTCTTCAGTTTAATAATATTTGTATTAAAATCATCCATAATGATTCAAATGTTTCTAATCATAAATGCAGCACTTAAATATATGAAAAGAAATGATAAAACAAGTGTGTGTGAAATTTCCATGTCACATAAAACATTTGTTATCTCATACTTTATGCACATTATTGTATTTTATTTTCTATTAGGTTAGTTATGTGTGTCTGTTGTTAATGTACAGATATCCAGTATATTGTGTTTGTTCTGTGGATGGAGTCTCTCCTTCATCAGTTCAGACCAACTAAACATTTTCACCAGTTAACAGCATTTGTGTCTTTCAGTCTTCTCTAGATAGTCACATACATTTGTCTTTTTCACCAAATTTACATCTGCATGTAATAAAATGCTACATATACAGTTAAAACAACTACTTTGTTTGAAAAGTTCACTTGCCTGTTTTA
This sequence comes from Labeo catla, assembly GCA_012976165.1. Lineage (NCBI taxonomy): Eukaryota > Metazoa > Chordata > Actinopteri > Cypriniformes > Cyprinidae > Labeo > Labeo catla. The sequence goes on from VONZ01002159.1 coordinate 6,130, forward strand.
AGTATTAAAATATTTTGAGAAAAGTCTCAGTGTCTTTGATTGGTTTCCAACTTTCTTCAAAAATATTTCATGTTCTACAGACAAGTGAAAGAAAACAAGGAACATACAGGTTCTTATTTAGCTCTTATATCTTATAAAACTATCAAACAACAGATATTTTGACTTTAAATACTTTTAATTAAATGAATGACTTACAAATACCAGAAACTGTAAATGAAATCACTGCAGAAGTGTTAAAGTGTTTGTGAACAGGAAGAACAAAGACAGTGAGGATCTCAAACTAAAGTCTTCTGTATCAGCAGTGATGTTGATGTTGATGTTGATGTTGAAGGTTTTGCGGTTTCAGCACCTGATCTTTATGAGGATTCATCAGTAAAAACACAGAAACAATCATCAAATGTACAATAAAAACTTTCAGAAATTGTTTCAGAAATGATCCTGTAAATCAGAGAAATCTGCTGCAGATTTGTCAGTGAATTCACTTCTTGAGAAATCATTATTGTTCACTATGGTGCTCTTCACCAGAGGAGATGATCTGAATGACAAAACAATTGAACAGTTTCTGGGAGAACCTGGATCTCCTTTGATGAAGCTGATTGAATCGTGTGGAAACAGATTCCATGTGTTCAATAATAAAGAGACTGGAGACCAAACACAGGTGACTGATCTACTGCAGAAGATAGACAACATGGTGAAAGCAAACGGAGGGAGTTACTACTCATGTAAGACAAGAACAACAGAAGAAGATGCTGATGGAGAAAGTGGAGCAACTGAACAGAGAAAGAGAAGAACTGATGAACAAACATGAAGAAGAGAAAGAGGATAAAGATGATGATGAAGGAAGATTATGACAGAGAGAGAAATAGAAGATACGAATTTAGAGAGAGAGAAGAACAATATAAAAGAGACATCAAAGAAAAAGAGGAATGGGAGAAACAGACAAGAGGAAAATAAGAGAAAAGAAGAAGAGTTAAATGAGAAAGAAGAACAGTATAAAACAAATACAAGAGAAAGAGAGTAAAATCCATGAGAAGATGAAAAGAGAACAAGAGGAATGGGAGAAACAAACAAGAGGAAAAGACGAGACAAGAAGAAGAGGAGGAGAAAAGAAACAGAGAAAAAACGATTTCAGATGAACAGATTCAGAGACTGAAGAGTGAAATGGAGGGAATAATCAGAGAGAAAGAGAGAATAGAAAGAGAGAGACAAGAACAACTAGAGGAATTAGAGAAGAGACTGAAAGAAGAAAGAAGCATAAGAGAAGATCAACAAAAGACTCTTGAAGACAAACAGAAACTCCTGGAAGAACAACATGAAGATGAACTGAAGATGAGTGGAGTGGAGAGAGGAATATGAACGAGAGAAAGAGGAAATGAAGAAGAAGATCTGCTCTGAAACTGATCATTCACTACAGGTGAGAAACATGAAGAGCAGATATTAATGTTCATTTATGCCATTTTAACCCTTTAAACACCTCAACTTCAATATCTCCAGTTCACAATTTATGTCAGTAAAAAGGTTGTTAAAAAAAAAAAAAAAACTATTTCAGCAGACAGTAATTCAGAAATGAACTGAACTGATCTTATGACTGAGCTCAAAAGAGAAGACATTTTGTATTTATGATTATATTCATATATATGTTACACCTATGGATGTTTTGTTGTGTTTTCATTGCCCATGTGCTCAGTGTGTCCCAGTTTACCCCGTGTTTCATTATGTTAGTCAGTTCACTTGTGTCCTCATTAGTTGATCGTCCTCACCTGTCTGTCGCTCGTTAACAACCTACTTTAGTTCTAGTCTGTTCAGACTGTTCATAGCATTAATAAATTCAGATAATTATTATGTTCATGATTAAAATATTTTAATATGTAAGAAATGTCAGATGACATGATTAGTCTGTTTAAATCTGTACTGACTCTGAATAACAGAAATAAATTATTGGTTGTAATGATTATAATAATAATAATTGTAGTAATGTTTTAACTTACTGTTTTTTACACAGGGAGAAAACAAGGATATTGAACCGGCAGGAGTCAGAGCAGAAAAAATACAAAATCCTTTTCACATATTTCATCTTGAAGACAAACACCTCAACAAACTGAGAGCTGCAGATGTTCTTTTTGTAGCCTGACAATTAACTATGGCTCTGTGTAGTAAATGCCCTAAAACTATTATTAAGCATTTATATACATTTTAATATATATAAAGATAATATGTAATATATAATAGTATTTAAATCAATAACAAAAGCTTTACACTCCCAGTAAATGGGAGTGTAAAGCCCAGATGGAAGACAGAGAAAACAAAAATAAATCCTCCTAATTAAATCTCTCTCTCTTTCTCTCTCTCTAATTACTTACATTTATTGGTCACTTACTTCTATTAGTACTCATAACCAGTGTTGGGGAGTAGCTTGTTACATGTAACGGAATTATGTAATTTAATTACAAAATAAATGTAATTGTAATTAGTTATAGTTACTGAGAAAAAAAAATGTAATTAAATTACAGTTACTTTTGAAAAATGTTAATGATTACAAAGGGGGTTACATCTGAATTTCACACAAATACACACACATACAGATTTAATTATCTACTTTTATAAACTGCATTGATTGCAGAATAGGACACATGCTTATTCAATAACTATTTTATTTCCTATTTGGGTTTTTGCATAAACTTTAGATTTTAAGATAAATTGTTTTTTTCCAGGGCGTTGTTAGATGGCAGTGTTTCCTGTCATAACTATGCAAACATTTGATTTCAAAACCAGTATAATAGCGATTAAACTATTTCTTGTTATGATTTCAAATCTGAATTTAACCTCAGAATGATCTAAAATGATCTAAAAATAAGTTAATAAGAGTCTGAATTTGTGGTGGCTGTGCTTTAAATTAAATTATTACACGGCTTTACGGAATACTTGATTCTGATTGGTCAGTCATCACATTCCAAGGTATGTTATTCTTCCATAACAACTGGTAAAAGCTAATAACACAGACTCATCCAGAAAACTTACGTTGGCCTATACACTTGATAATTTTTCTTAGTGGAAGCTTTGGATTTGGTTAGCTATTAATATATTAAAACTCAATTCAATAATATGTGTACAATTTCTTGATGAGGTCATCCTGGTTATGTGGACTCAACAAGCAACTGTGTAATAAATGGGATAATGTACGTCCAGCCAGTTGTTATTGCAAAATAAAGATATATCCCTTACTTATTATAATCTTAATTCAAGTGATAAAGGATTTTAAAAGTCTGACAGTAATCAGTGTTGAGAGCTACTGTAAGGTTCACTCTGCCTGGTTTAAATGTTTCAAAAATTTTAGAAATTTAGAAAAGTAAATCAAAAAGTAATCAAAAGTAATAAGTTACATTACTTTAATATAGAATAGAATATAGAATAAGAAAGAAACAGACTAATATTAGCGTAGATGCCATTCTTCTGACGATGCACTGAGTACATCGGGTGTTATGGGAAGTAACTGAGCCTAACTTTTAAAACACCCCCAAACTTGGTTTCTCCCATTTCCCATGATGCACTGCAGCACAGATATAAAGGCTCATTCCACAATCATTCTGGTTTCTTAACCGGATCCAGCAGCATGGTGGCAGGTGAGGTGAGTAAGTGCTGCTCTTGTAAATGGGTTTATATTTTGTGTGTTAGTTAGTGATGGCTAAGTGAAGCGTTCTGAACTAGTGAAGCTTTCAACACAATTGTATCGGAAAAAGGTTCATGTTGTGGCCATTAGTAAAAATGAATAACACCTTCCGAAGTGCTGTGCTCCATTGCAGCCGCTGGTTTCACATCTGGTTCTACAAATGATTCTTTGTTTTATTTTATTGTATATAAATAATGGTCATTGTCAAAGTCAATTATTTATGTTGGTGTACTAGCACTAAAATAAGTAAAATAAATAAAACTTAAATTCATAAATTAAATCTATGATATGTTTATTTGAACTCTGCCTCAGTCCTTAGACTTTCTCAAAGTTAATTTTTGAGCTCAATATATAAATTACAACTAAAAAGTAAATTCATAAACAATGCTAACACATTAAAATGTACTATAATGTAAAGGAAACAGCACTGGGCTTCGCTTCGTTTGAACCAGATACTGAAACAAGCGCATGGTTTTCAGGTGAATGAAGCTTCAGACGTCATAGATCACTTGCTTTTCTTAAAACGAATCAAGCTCTGATGCAGTACTTCAATGTGAAATGTGTCTTTTTTTGATACAAGCTTTGGAGCATCCTTGTTGAAGGTAACATCACTAGTGTTAGTTAAAGATGGTCTGTGGAACATTTCCCTGTTTAGTTGTGTTAGAATAGATGTGTGATTACTGGATGGTTTACTGCATTTGTGTGCTCGTGTTCAGTTACAGTAAATGAAGCTGATTCACTGCTCATCTCTCACTCATATTATCTTCCTAATATGCCTGTCTCTCTTCTACTACACTTCTGATCCATTCATAACAAACCTAGAGAAACACTTAATGTCTAGATATTACGACAGACATACGAGCATGACCGTATGTGATTTACATATTGGGCTGTTTTCCTAATAATAATGTTAACATGAGGAATGCTAAACGAGGGTCACTTAGTGTGATGGGATGGATGTTGTTACTACAACCCCCTCTGCTGGAGAATAGGAAGAGCGCACTACAGGTTTAGCTGAGGCCTTCACCTGGTTAACTGGTTAATGATTAACTTGATTGCTTCAGGTTGAAAGTAGAGTGTGCTGTTACTCAGTCACTGAATTGCGTTAATGTTAAAGAATCACTGTTATTTTAATAATAGCACTCGCAGGCGGTTTGTGTCAAATAAAAACATTTTCTGTCTATATAAAATAACTTGAAAAAACTGCCAGCGCTTTGGTGTCAAAAATATACTTTTTTTTTTTTTTTCTCAGTGAGGTTACATTATACTTGCCAGCGATCTCCAGGAGTTGGCCTCAAATACATTACATATTAATAAACATTAACTTCAGACACCAGTCAGCAATTGCAGGCAGTTTGTGTCAAATAAAAACATTTTCTGAGTATATAAAATGCAACCCAGGCTCATTGGAAATACGTGACTCTGCCTAGATTTCAGCAGAACCTGAAATAAGTATCTCCAGGTACAATTCGCTGCGCTTTTCCCGATAGTATGTTCCTGCACAACCGGAGAAGCTGCACTTTCAGGACCGCAGATGTAGGACTGCATTTCTAGGACGCTTGTTTTTTGTAAAAGCGCCACCTACCGAATTGGATCACCAAAGATGGACGACATGGACTGCAATCAGAGTGTGAGTAACTACCGTTTTTCAACTGAGTTTTATTTTATAACGTTAAAACGATGCAAAATTTATGTAGCCAAAGTAAGAATTGCTAAGAAATAATAACAAATTCCCACAAATTAATAATTTGTTTGCTAGTTTTATTCATTATTACAACGTCCTTAATTCATGGCCATGATTTAATTACACATTGTTGATTTAATGACTACAATATGTAAATCTAGCCAGCACATTCATTAAACTTAAAAAGATAATAAAAGCACGTTGATGTGAGATGTGTCAGATTTACCTGTAGGTTACTGTATTAGTGTGAACATTAGTTTACTCATTGATTTACCATGTTAGTGAAGTATAATGTTATGCATTTGGGGGTAAGTTACTTTAATAATGTTCACATATTCATCATTACAAACTAACTCATAGTAAAGGTTCACTAAGGGCCTTAATTAGGAATAACATTAACAGTATCTTTTACTGCAAATTAAAATAGTTTTTGCACCATGGTTTTGCCCTCTAAATTTCTTGCGGTGAGGAACAACAGGACATCCTTTTTGTCTATTTGAGAGGAGCACTGCATAGGACACCAACACAACTGAGCTTCACAGATGGAGTGGAGTTCATCTGTGGCTTTCTTTTTCCAGAGGTATGCTGGACCATGTAATGTGTTTATGTGTGTTCCTACTCCAGCACTTACAAAACCTACTGTATAAACTGCATGCTGGTGCTACTCATGTATGGATCCATGTATAATGGCTTGCTGTTCAGTAGTGGTATAATAGTATGCTTTAATTATTTTTTCATAGGCCATCATATATGCCTTATATTTAACCGTTGTGGTGGCTTAAAATGTTTGCTAGGTTGTAATTTTAACTGTAATAAGTTACCAATCAAGTTATCAGATCAGCACTGGATTCTTGGAAACTGGCTTTTAAGCATAATTTTTCACCTCACAAATGTATTGTTTGGAATAATCAATATATTCTGTATAAAAACAGGACCATATTTAACAAAGAATGTGTAGAAAAGAATATCATCTTTATTTCAAAATGTATAGACACTGGTGGGACTCTGATTAGTTTTGAAAAGTTCATTAAGGAAAACAGTATTGATATTACTTGTACAGAAATTATTAGAACAATTAATGGCATATCACCTAAGCTTCAGCAGCTTATTAAATCATCTTTACAGTATTCTTCTTTAAAGGAAGACATTCCCCGTTTAATGATAGGAGGTATTGATTTGTTAGATAAAAAATGCAATAATATTCATATCAGAGGAACATTGAGCAGTATTGACCCTAAAGCACTGTCTTCATGGAAACACATTTATCCTTCTTTATCTTTGTGTAACATATGGTCTGTTCATAATAACTTTGTAATACCAAACAAGGTTAAAGAAATCCATCTTAAAATCCTTCACAAATTTTATCTAAGTTATTTTTATCTAAGTTTATGGATATTCACCCAGAATGCTCTTTTTGTGGATTTGAAAATGAATCAGTGCTTCATTTGTTCTTTAGATGTCCCTTCACAGTACCATTTTGGACTGAGATTTCAATTTTGATTCTCTCATTCTTTAATAACCGCACTGATATTACAGAAGAAATGGTCCTGCTGTTAAAATCCTGTTTACAAGTGTAAAGTTACAGCTTCTAAACCAAATTGTATTGTGTTTTGCTCTGATTTAAGAAGTTTTTCTGATTCCCTGTGTAAATTAAAAGGCGACAAAAAAGCAGTTAAAACATACCAGATTTTAAACAAGATCACTGAATCATCTGTGAACAGATATACAATGTTTAGATGAGGTTTCTTAACCCCCACTTGAGTCAAAACAAGAAGTAAACTTTTTTTGTGTGGTTTTTTTGTGTTTTTATCATTATTTCATTTTTATTTAATTATTATTGTATTGTATTTTATTTATTATATTTTAGTTATTTGTTCATTTATTGTATGTTTAACTTAATACACTTAATCCCTCACAATAGGTTGTTTTACTCACAGTTCCAGTTGTCACTGAACCTGACACTTACACTGTTTTGTAAAGTCAGTATTAATAAAAAAAAAATGAGGTGCAGGTGAGGGTGTGTGGTCAGTCCCAGGTATGAGGGGTAATGGGAGATGGAGTCTGAATGGGAGAGAGCTAATATTCAGGAGATGGTTCCTCTGGTGGTGTGGGGAGGCGGTACAGGAGCCTCCTCCATAACAAAAACTATTTAAACCTTAAACGTCAGATTGTGAAAAGCACATAAATCTACATCACAGCAACCGGTAAAACTGAACAGAAATGGTAAAATAAAAAAAAATAAGATAGAAATAACTGGCCATTAAATAACTGGCTAACCGAAAGAAATCATAGGCTCAAAGAAATGTAATGAAATTTCTTCAAATAAAAATAGGACTGTATATAATTCTGTTATATAATAATTATGACCTTTCAGATTTATATGTTTGGCTTGGATTATTTAATATGATTTGTTTGTCATTATTCAACTAAACCTTCAAAGTTCACACATTTACAAGAACGAGGTGAATGGAGAAGATTGTGCATTATCTGCAGGAGAGGGAGAACAGGAAGAAACAGCACTACTTTAGTTTGTGATCTGCAGTTCGAAGGAAGAAGGAGAAACAGGTGTGTTTGTGCATCACATTCCTGTCCAGTTGGTGGCGCTGATGCACTAGATCTGTTGTTAACTGGACTTTGATTCGTATCACGTGACAAACATCAATCGTGAAGATCACACAGGTGTTTAACAGCGATCACAAATCGAAAGTGTTTTAAAGACTTCCGGATTCTGTTCCTACAGCACAAGATCGTCTGGACTGTTGCAAGTAAGTTTGTATACTTTCACGATTACAGTTATTTAGGATGAACGGATTTCATAACTATATGTAAGCGTGATTTGCTAAGTTATAACTTAATTTACAAGTCTGTAAAAATGTAGCATTAAAATAATTCTTGGGTTATTTTTTATTTGCCCTTGTTCCATTTTAAGACGCGAGGCCGAAAGTATTCTGTGATTAAACCTGTTCTTCCGGATCCAGAGGTCGATAGAACAACAACAAATGAATATTCTTTTAAACTTAATGTTTCGAAGGTTGCTGCATAGTAATGTGCATGTAAATATAAATATTGCGGTAAAGTTAGTTTGATGTTTGACATTCATTAGACATTCGGTTTCATACCAATTAAACTCTTTGTGTCTGTTGTTTTGAGCCCGAACGAACTTGGACATAAACATACGCCCTTTAGTTTGCACAAGGCACAACTGTAAAATATTCAGAATATTATTCCCTATAATGCACAAGACTTGCTTTTCTGATTATACCTTTATTATTTTTATATGTGGTACTGAATCCATATTTTTAAATGTTCTTTATAATCGAACACACGTAAATTCATTAAACTCTGCCACTATTTGAGATAAAGACATCAAACTAACTGTTAAATGTTCAGAATATTATTCCCTATGATGCACAAGACAATACAAATGTTCATTTTAAAATAAATTTTCAGATTTTAGAAGCTTTTGCATCTTCTAATCTATATTTGTAATCATGCCTATTTTGCATTTTCAGTATTCTTTAAAGTGGTTGTATTTTTGCTTTATATATATATATATATGTATATGTATATGTGTGTGTGTGTGTGTGTGTATATATAGTATTATTTTATTTTATCTGTACTTACAATATGTTGGTACCTTTTTATTTTTTTCTGCACTAAATGACCTTGTCAGCAAAACAATTTCCCTGTCTCTGTAAGTAAAGTTCATTGTTTTTCTGATCCTATAAATTATATTCCGTATGATGCACAAGGCCTTTTTTTATATTATTATTTTGCTCTTTTTTTTATCTATTGTACTGAATCCAAAAAAAAAAAAATCTGTTAGACAACACTGTTTCCCCTAAATCTATTAAACCAACTGCAATATAATATAATATAATATAATATAACTGTACATTTAATAATCAAGACAAATAAGTGATTTAGAGTTGGTAATATCCAGTTGGTTTGGCTCCTTTAGCTGAAGTTGTGTTTAAGAATAATGGATTTAAATTGGTTCCAAGACTGTCAAAAAAATTAATGTGCGTCATGCAGAATACTGTTCAGAGTAGTTTATAGTTGGTTTGATATCTTTAGCTCAAATGGTGTTCAATTTGAATGGATTTAAATGGGTTTGGTGCTGTATAAAAATTTATTTAGAGATTTTTACATTTGGTTTGATTCCTTTATCTCAAATGGTGTCACAGTTTATTAAATTTAAGACTGTAGAATTTAAGACATTTTAAGCATTTTATTATTGGTTTTATAGTATTATGTCATGTAGTTAAATTGTTTAATTCAGGTATATGGTTAATATTTTGATTAAAGGCATGTGTTGTGAATGATCTGAAGAGATTATGACACCAATTACATGGCTTTTTATATTGATTGCTTGAAAACATTCGGCACTAGTTATTTTTCATCATCATTTATTTCTGAACTATCATGATATTGATCTCAGTGACACATTGTCATGTTCAGGTCATGATGAGCATCTGATCGTCTTCAGAGACACAAAGATCTCAGTGTTGATCAGTTTATCTGCAGTATGTCAGAGGAGCGAGGAAAGGACTCTCAGTCTGAGATGAGTCTCTCACAGAAACAGAGGTAACACTGAGTCTGTTTTCAGTTAATTATTTTAAACACTTTCTGTGAACAATAAAACCCCATCAGTAAGAGTCTTTTTCTCACTATTGCCATGAATGAAATTCAGTTTCTCTAAGATACTGTCTACAAACAGACACATTTGTGTAAAGAAAAGAACACCATGTTTGTATGTTGCTAGAATTATCTGTACTGTTGACACATCAAAACCTGGAGAAATGACATCAACAGATCATCCATAATTTATCATATAAATCTGATTGCATTACATTTTTGGGGTTGCATGTTTATTGGGTATTAAACGTAAATAATGGGCAAACTACATTTCATTTAAATTAAGAAAAAATACATCAAACTCTTACAGTGTAGTGAATATTTTGAAGAGAAATTTCAAAGATGTTTCTGTCTTTCTCAGATTCGTTCACTGCACACAGTTTGTTGTTTATTATATTCTTTGCTATCGATGTTGTATGAGTCAGTTGTGTTTTTTAGTGAAGTAGAAATTGTGCAGGATGAGAAAGCAGCACTTTACTTGACTGTTAGATGATTCCTTTAGGAAGGCCTGATGAGTTAGTGCAGGGGTGCTCAACCCTGTTCCTGGAGATCGGCCTTCCTGCAGAGTTTAGTTCTAACCCTGATCAAACACACCTGCATGTAATTATCAAGTGCTCCTTCAGATCCTAATTAGTTGGTTCAGGTGTGTTTGATTAGGGCTGGAGCTGAACTCTGCAGGAAGGTAGACCTCCAGGAACAGGGTTGAGCACCCCTAATTTAGTGAATTAGATTGTGTTAAACTGGACTAAACAAACTCCCATTTGGCACATAAAATTTCTTGAAATGAGACTGAAGTGTCTCCTATAGTTTTTCTTTGTTCTTTGTGTCATTAGTGTAAGATCAGGCTCACATGTGTCCAGCTCTGTGTCTGTGAAGAGTGACTGGTCAAAAGATGGTCTGCCACCGAACTTCAGTGAGAAAAAAACATCATCTACAAAAAGGTATTACATTACATTAGTGTTATGTTGGCTATTTTCATCACTGTGGTTCTCTGATGGATGTTGATTGTATAAAAGAATAAATCACTGAACACAATGTATGGTGAATTTTAATGAACGCTGTCTAGAGCTTCTTTCCAATAATACAATTATACAGGCAGCCATTACGAGGCATAAATTCACAATAGAAAATAGAGTAGATCATGCAACCAAACATTTATAGGCATAGAAGAACAAGTGTATGGCTATAACTGTATATTATTTACCTTTTACAACATTAAAACTTTATAAATTAGACTGCAGTACATTGTGTAATATTGCTTCTTTTGTTTCTATTCTTTGTGTCATTAGTGTAAGATCAGACTCACATGTGTCCAGTTCTGTGTCTGTGAAGAGTGACTGGTCAAAAGATGGTCTCCCACCGAACTTAAGTGAGAAAAAAACATCATCTGCCAAAAGGTATTTAATGTTTTTCTTATTGTTGGTTGCACATGGACTGCAAGAAAATATTTCATGAAATATTTATCATGAATCTGTATTGTGTAAATATTTATCAGCGTTTTCATTAAGATGCTAAGAGCAACAGCAAAGAAGATTAAAATGAGACCTAATGCTTACCTAAATTTATACTTAATAGATCCTATACTTTAAGAGTGTGAACTTAAACAGATATTGCTCTCTGTCTTTGTTAAAAAAATAAATTTGTAATCTAGTTTTTTTTTAATAATTTCCCTGAAAATGCAGTACTTCATTTTATTCACTAACAGGGTTCAATATGAGACGTTAGATTTAGACGTCCAAACTCACAGGAACTACAAGAATTTCAAAGACAATCTCCTGTGGATCTTTCAGGTAGGAAAACACATTTTCAATAATGTTTACATTTATAAAAAATGGAAAAAGTCAGATTCACTGCGCTCAACTTTTTTCTTGGGTGTGTCAATCAATCAGCAACATATATTTAAGTAAAGGATCCACACAATTAATTATTTAGCAACAGAGCATTCAGATGTTCACTGAAGAAGGCTTGTTGCCGAAACGTTTGAATGCTGTGTTACTAAATAATAAACTGTAAATTATCAAGAAGATTGAGCGAGTACAGATCCTTTACTTAAATACATTTATAATAAACAAATAGTTTACTTAACAATGCTTGCAAGAATATTCAATATAAATTGAATTCTGTTTTATCTTGATCATTTATGTATACTTTTAGGAACACATAAAAATGGAAAAAGAAAAAAATATTTTTCTTTGATTTTAGGAAAAAAAAATGTTTTTTTTTTTTTATTTTAGGGTCTTGAAAGCAAAATTATCACATTTCTGAAGAATGAGTTGGAAAAGTTTAACAAAATATTACAAGAAGAAGACTTACAGTACTTTGTGAAGGATTTTAATGAGAACAGATGCAGTATCAAAGAAGCAGCTCTTGATCTCACACTCTACTTCCTGAGAGAGATGAAGCAAGATGAAGCTGCTGATACTTTAGAAGGTAAGAGACTCGTGATCATCTGTCACATGGTCATTTATAAATGTAATGGAGAAAATGGTAAAACTAAAATGTTTTTTAAAAAAAAAATATGTTCCTTTTTTGTACCTGTTTTTAGATGAACTGATCTTCATTCATCGGCTAAAATTAAACTTAAAGAAGAAATATCAATGTGTGTTTGAAGGAATTGCAAAGCAAGGTGACTCTACACTTCTGAATAACATCTACACAGATCTCTATATCACTCAGGGTTGTAGTGAACAGGTCAATACTGAACATGAGGTAAGACAGATTGAAGTTGCTTCCAGGCGTCATGAATCACAAGAGATACAGGTTGAATGCACAAATTTGTTTGAAACACCTGAACAAGACAAGCAGATCAGAACTGTACTGACAAAAGGAGTTGCTGGCATTGGAAAATCAGTCTCTGTGCAAAAGTTTGTTCTGGATTGGGCCGAAGAAAAAGAAAATCAAGATATCAGATTCATTTTTCCTCTCCCATTCAGAGAGATGAACTTAATGGGGCAAGAAAACTTAAGTTTGATGGACCTTATAACTCAGTTTTTCCCAGAGACAAAAGGACTGAACCTTACAAGAAGGAACCAAAAAGTCCTGTTCATTCTTGATGGTTTGGATGAATTTCGTCTTCCTCTAAACTTCAATGGTAATGACGTGTGGTCTGATGTTTCATCACCAGCCTCTCTGGATGTTCTCCTAACAAACCTCATCAAGGGAAATCTGTTTCCTTCTGCTCTCATCTGGATCACCACCAGACCAGCAGCTGCCAGTAAGATTCCTCCTGACTGTATCGACCGGCTGACAGAGATACGAGGATTCAATGATGCACAAAAGGAGGAGTACTTCAGAAAAAGATTCACAGATGAGGATCTGGCCAGAGAAATCATTGATCATGTTAAACAATCAAAGAGTCTCTTTATCATGTGCCACATCCCAGTCTTCTGCTGGATTTCAGCCACTGTTCTCCAAAATATTTTGGGGGAGAAAAGAAATAATGTGAAAAACAATAAGGCTGCTGATAAGTCCAAAACACTGCAGGAATCAAATACTGAAGACATTCCTAAGACTCTGACACAAATGTACACACACTTTCTCCGCTTTCAGGTCCTGCAGAGTCTCAGAAAGTATGATGGAGAATACAGGCCAGATGTTTCCTGGGATAAAGATGCCATATTTTCACTGGGGAAACTGGCATTTCATGAGCTGGAAAGAAACAATGTAATCTTCTATGAATCAGACCTGGAAGCCTGTGGTATTGATGTCTATAAGGCATCAGTGTATTCAGGCATGTGTACCCAGATCTTTAAGGAGGAAACAGGGATCGTTCTTAGTACCATGTACTGCTTTGTTCACTTGAGCATTCAAGAGTTTATTGCAGCCCTTTACGCACATCTGTTTCTAGACATCAACAAGAAATGTGTGTTTGATCAAGATTCTACAGAACAGGAAAACAAAAGTGAAACAATGATTGATTTGCTCAAGACTGCAGTGGACAAGGCACTCAAGAGTGATAATGGACATCTGGACCTTTTCCTTCGCTTCCTCCTTGGACTGTCACTTCAGTCCAACCGACGACTCTTACGAGGTCTGTTGACACAGGATGACAACAATGACCAGGCCAGGAAGGAAATAGTTCAGTACATCAAGCAGAAATGTGAAGCTAATCTGTCTCCAGAAAGATCCATCAATCTGTTCTACTGTCTGAATGAACTGAACGACCAAACTCTGGTAAAAGACATTCAGACCCACCTTAGCAAAGGAAGTCTCTCATCTGCTAATCTTTCACCTGCCCAGTGGTCTGCTTTGGCCTTTGTGTTGTTGACATCAGAGGAGGAGCTGGAGGAGTTTGAGCTTCAGAAATTCAAGAAATCAGACGAGTGTCTCATTAGATTATTGGCAGTCATCAAAACCTCTAAAAGAGCTCTGTAAGTTAATCATTTTTTGATTTCATCTAAAAAATACATTTATCTAGGGTTCCTATGTGTCCTGAAAAACCTGAAAAATTAATTACAGATTTTTTTTTTAGTCCTGGAAAATGCATGGGAAATTTGAAAAACATAAAATGTAATGAAAAATCTTGTTGTTCTGGAAAATTATATTTAAAAAGTCTTACTTTTTCTTAAGCTGAGAATGAAGCATTTTGTTTTCCTTTAAACAATTAATGTTAGTAGCAGAAAGTGATTTGTTCAGGGATGCTGAGGTTTGACATTCTGAATGATGATGGTTAGTCCATCAAATGTCCACTCAAATGTTTGCAGTACATGTCAACAGATAATCCGCTACCTAGTGATTGTGATTTATTTTAATGTATAATTCCAGCCTTTCTGCAAGTCAGTGTGGTACTGACTTGCAGTGTGGTACTCGCTGATAGGCAGCTACTTTTAACCATTCCTGTGTTTTATTTATTTATTTTTTGTCAGCACTCTGTAAAGAGCATTGTGTTTTTACAACATGTTTTTACAGCATTGTGCATTGTAGCCAAAGTTGAGCACATGATCACAATGGTTAAGGTGTAACAATGCTTTTCCTTGAAACCCTGGAACTAGCACTTTCAAATGTATAATTCATTGTAATTAAATCTATAGATTAACTATTATATTCATTATTAATTAAATAATAAATTAAATAATAATAAATTTATTATTAAATTTATTATTAAATAAATAATAAATGTATTTAACAAATGTATTCAATCTAATTATTCCGTAATTTTATTTCCCTGGTAGGCTTAATGATTGTGGATTAACAGACAAAAGCTGTTCAGCTCTGGCTACAGTTCTTGGATCAGATACCAGTCTGAAAGAGCTGAACATGAGCAATAATAATCTACAAGATTCAGGAGTGAAGCTACTCTGCGCTGGACTGGAAAATATGAAGTGTTATTTGGAGATACTGAGGTAAGTTGTGACAATAGACAAACCAGTGAAAACAAGACTTGAATAATGAACATACAACTGTATGTTGTGCATTAAGATACTTTTATATTTAAGCATGTCATGGTGTTCTTTTTCTGATTTTGTCTGTCATTGACACTGTCCTAAGCCGACACATTGTGCTATACCGTTTACAGGATTTATTTGGTTATGTTCCAGGTAGGAATAACTTCACATATGGTTCATTTGTATCTATGATGATACATATCTGTTTATGTTTATAATTGGATATCAAAAGCTAAAATAAGATGTTTTCAGGCTATTATTATTTTTACATTGTTGCATTACTGATAAAATGTACTGTATGGGAGTTCAGGGTTTTCCTCTTAAAGTCTGGATCATGTTTATATTTTGCTTAAAATAAGTATCTTCTAAAACAAACAAACAACATGCATAATGAAAATGCTCTCTCATGATGAACAGAAAAAAGTTAACTAGTAAAGTTAGGACATGTTTAGTTATATAGGACTTTATACAATACAGATGGTTTAAAAGCAGCTTCACAGGTCAAAACAAGAAGATTGTAAAGTCCATCAACTTAAGAGTGAGTTTAATTTGTTTATAAAGCGGCTGTGGAGTAAACCGTGATGTCATTATCAGCTCAGTTCAGTTCTCATCCGATGGGCAAGTAATGTTGGTGTCTCCAAGTGCTGTTGTAGTTTGTTCGGTTTCAAAGTTTCATTTGACAAGACTTCTGAGCGTCCAACACAGAGTGGTAGCTGCTTGTTCTCTGCTCCCACACATGTGAAATCCAGTGCTAGGTAGTCACTACTAATATATATATATATATATATATATATATATATATATATATATGTATAATATTTTCGGTTTAGTTTTAAAGAAACATCTGTATTTGTCCTTTTCAGTTATCCTGTTGACAATCATTTATCCATGTTTAAATCTGTTGTAGCATGTATGCAGCAAAAATATGTTAGATAAATTGGTGGGTTGTTATTAAACCAATCAGTGTGCTCAAATAATGAATGCATAGTAACAGGTTTGTATTTATTTCTCTTTTAATTGTATATCAAATTAAAATATTTAATTATGACTAGACATTTTTACATATAATACTGAATGAATGCTGAATAATACTGAATAGACCTTATATAAGGAAGTTGTGATGGGCGTCATATTCCTATAGGCAGACGTGGACCAGCTGAGAATTAGCTGAAGCAAGCTTGAATGATGTGAACTGCCAGAACAAACACTACACTTATTTACTTATTTACACTGTTATTTGCATTGTTTTTTTTTCTTTTTTATAAATTTAATGACAATATCAAACGTGTTTTTGAAAGTCCGTTTTGCTGCTGTTTTTTTTTACATAACTGCATCATCTGCAGCTTTTGTAATGCTTTACATGTTTAATGGCGTAGAGGAGCAACACACATGGAGCAGAAATGGCTTGAAAAAAGCATGTTTGGTTCTAGATAAAACTATTAGCTGATTGAAGAGGAATGTTTAAATTAATGTCATGCAGAGTTTAGCTCTAAAACTAGTCAAACACACTTGAACGAGCTAATCAATGTCTTCAGGATCACTGAAGAGGTACAGGCAGGATTTTTTCATGGGTTGGAGCTAAACTCTGCAGGACAGCAGCTGCCTAGGACCGAACTTGCCTACCCCTGCCCTAAACGTACCCCTCACACAAAACTTTCTGCACTTTTAGACTTTCAAAAAACTTTTGTAGGATTTATAAACCTCTTTCCAACAAAAAAAAAGGTCATAATTTACTGGTATTGCTATCATTGTGAGGATATTTGGTCCCAATAACCAGTGAACACACAGCAATGAAGCGGTTAAACTCTAAAACATCATGAGTGCAAAACAGACTCAACCACTGAGCACACACACAATAATACACCACACAAATAAAATAGTGTGGCTATAAACGCATAGTAAAACTGAGTCAGAAGATTTGAATAAGAGGTTGAAATCAGATCAGACCCACATGAATTAAGCTCTGATAAAGAATTCCTGTAAATTTTTCTTCCATTCTTATTGAAATTTAATGTTGTGTAAAAAAAAAAATGCTTTCTCTATGTTCAGATGTGACTGCAGTAATAATAATGTAAAAACTACTTCGACTTCCCATCAACTTTTTTTGACTTATTTAAAACTTGACAAAAAGTAGTATTTGAGAATGTCTGAATATATATGCAAATCCATAACCTAATAAAAGTAAGCAATTGTGTTTAAAAACATCAAGCCTCTTGAAGCATCTTTGAGACTTTTTTCCTCATCCTTCTAGGCTTTCAGACTGCAGTATCACTGAAGAAGGTTATAAAGCTCTGGCTTCAGCTCTGAGATCAAACCCTTCACACCTGGTAGAGCTGGATCTCACAGGAAATGATCCTGGACAATCAGGAGTGAAGGAGCTCAGTGATTTACTACAGGATCCAAACTGTCAACTGAAGAGACTGAGGTAAGATGTGATGAAATGATGTAAAATAAATAAATGATGCATATAATACAAAATCTGGACAATTTGTTGCATCATAATGATCAGATGCTGCAGGTTTTGTTGTACTGATGATCAAAGTCTTCTGCCACATGTACAGCACATACATACAGAAAATTGAAACTGCATTACTTTCAGACCCTTAGTGCATACAGATAACACTAAACACTAACAGTAAAATGTAAAAATACAAATAAATACAGATTCAATATAATTCAAAATACAACTATATAAATATAATAAGGACATGCAAAAAAGATAAAGTAGCACAAGGCACATGGCAGATGGAGTGCAAACCAGTGAAATAAACTGCTGATATAATGAGTGAAGTGCAAAAAGAGTTTATCAGTCTGTTTAAAGTGACAAAGAGCTCAGAGAGCAGTCTTTATTTAAACTGTCAGAAGAGGTAGTTTCCTGATGGATGAATTTGTCCTTCAGTCTGCTGGTCCTGGAGACTCCGCAGGTGTTGAGCCCCAGCTGGACCAATTTGTGAATGAGCTGTTGAGTGAACGATGACTGTCAACACAGTTTAGTTGTGCTGTTATTCCGGAGTATGGTATACCTTGATCTTAAACATACACAATTTTTAATGGACACTTCTAGGAAAAAAAAATCCCTGTAAAAAAACAGTAATCTACTGGCAGCTGTGGTTGGCAGTATTATACTGTAAAAATACAGTGTGCTACTGTTTCTGAAATTAACAGCAAAATGCTGTTTTGTCATCTACAGTATACAGCTGTAATTTAGCAGCATATATCTGTTAAATTACATACTACTCGTAACTCCATGATCACAATTTTCAATGCATATCATACCCTGCTTTTTCTATTTGACTGTATTACAATAAAGAACAAAGTCAAGTTATGTTTTATTTTATTCTGATATAACACTAGATAAACTTTTACAATATTCCATAAAACAGGGTTGCATACAAACATGCATAAAGTTTTTGTTTATAAAATACAAATGTACTCTCAAATCAGGCTACAGTAAACACCAGCTATTTTTTTTTTTTTTTTTAAACAAATTGTTTATAAAAGATGTAAGATGAAATGACTGGTGTCTTTAATTAATCATTCCTTTATGTTGCTTTCGGAGCTCAAAGGTTTGGTTCCCATTTGTCTTCCACTGTATGGGCAAACATTTCTCTATGACAATATCTTAATTTGTCCTCTAAGAGAAAGTCCTACTGGTTTGAGACAGCATAAGGTTGAGTTAAGGATGAGATACTTCTGGACTGATGTTCTTCTACATCATCTTGGGTCGTCTTCTGCAGTTTTTCCAGTTATTTTAGACACCTCTTTTCTCCATGCAGTTTTGATCCCCTTTTCTGGATTTATTCCAATAGAGTATCTTAAAAATAAGAGGAGAAAAGCTTCAGAACATATTCTTGTGCATAATTTGATTTGGTCAAATTAAACTTTCGAACTAAAAACTAGTCGATAATCAAAAGGAGAAGTCCACTTCCAGAACAACAATTCACAAATAATTTACTGGGATGCCTGTCCACGATGCTACGTACTACTGAATCACATCGAAAGGCCATGCGGAATGTAGACGGAACTACAGGCTCAGTGTTTACAAAGCGAACGCGCAAAGAAGTCAAGTCTGGTTACAAACAAAAAGGTACAACGATGTCGGACGATTCTGAAGTTGTAGGAGAAAATAAGATTTTTTATAAATAAGAGTTTTTCGCCATACTCTAACTTTTTGAGCCGGAGTACACAAACGATGAACTTGGATGTGATTCAAAGTAGTGATGGGAATTTCGGATCATTTTACCAACTCATTCTCATTCAGTCTCATTCAGCAAAATGAATGAACCTTTTTTTCAAGTCATTTCAAGTCACGTGACAGCCCCATAAGATTAACCAATGCAGTGTGAGCAGGAAAGAGAATTGATTAGTTCATCTCTCGAGTCTTTGAGTTCGAGTCTTCGTTCATAACGTGACAGCCCCATAAGATGAACAAATGACTCGAAAAACCCGAAGACTCCAAACAGGTGAACTAATTTCAGTACAGAACCCAATAGGATGTTGCGCATGTGCGCCTGAATGAATCACTCCCCGAGATGACTCATTCTTCCCAAGTCACATTAAAGATTCGTTCAAAATGAACAAATCGTTCAAGAACAACCCATCACTAATTCGTAGCATTGTGGATGCGCATCCCAGAGCCTGTGCTACACAAGCTTTTGTGCTTAAAGTATACAAATTTTTATTATTGGGAAAAAAAAAATAAAAAATTACTGATCGTTTCGCTAGATAAGACCCTTCTTCCTCAGCTGGGATTGTTTAGAGCCATTTGAAACTGCATTTAAACTGCATTTTGGAAGTTCAATTTCAGGCCACCAATGAAGTCCATTACATGGGGGAAAAAACCTGAAATGTTTTCCTCAAAAACCATAATTTCTTTATGACTGAAGACAGAAAGACATGAAGATCTTGGATGACAAGGGGGTGAGTAAAATATTTGTAAATTGTTGTTCTGGAAGTGGACTTCTCCTTTAACTGAGGTCTTGGTATACACTACACAAGTCATACATGCAGCATTTATAATAAATGGATTCTAGTATGAGGCAGATTAAGGTGGATCTTTTCCTGATAATAGAAACTAGTGTCAGTCTGGAGCGTGAACATTGTTTTAGTGAAACAAAATGCAGACTTACCATATACTTACCAAGAAGGATCAAGCTAGGGGTCATAGGCAGGTTTCTCAAGGTCAGAAGGAGTGGCAGACATCTATACAACAATTTAAAATGGCTCGCAGTATTTGCAAATGACCAAAAAAAAAAAATAAATAAATAAATAAATAATAATAATAATAATAATAATAATAATAATGTGCTACTTGTCATCAATATGCTACAGAGGCAATAAAATTATTATACTGTATAATTCTGATGATGCGATGGATGATATTTAATGGAGATGAGATATGTTTGTCCCTACAATGGAAAAGAAAATGGGGACCAGTCTTTACTACCAACAGATATACAGTAAATGGAGGATAAATGTAATTAATCTCATGGTTTAGCCAGTTTTCTGAAGTGATTCAGTTTGTTTGGGTGAAAACAATTTTACATTTTACAAATCCAGTTTCTAATTTGTGGTTCTTTGGTCTGATATTTTGAAATTACTGGTAATTAATCATACCTTCATGTACCTTTTGGAGCTCGAAGGTTTGGTTCCCACTGGTCTTCCATATGGGCAAAACCGACATCAGTTCTCCACTGCAACATCTTCATTTGTCCTCCAAGAGAAAGTCCTGTGAGTCTGAGATAGCGTAAGGTGGAGTAAATAATGAGATAATTTTTAGGTGAATGATTTCTTGAACAAACAATAGGCAAACTTACATTTTCTTAAAGAATGAGTCATCTGCTTCTCTACAAAGTCAGCCTTTGAACTACAAGAATAAGGAAAACATAATGTAAAGAATAGATGGCTTCTCTACTTCACTAATTACAGACACCCCCCACAAAAATTAAAATAAAGTTTAAAAATAAAAACTGACAGATTCTTTGTCCATCTGCTGCTATTTTTGCAGTCGCTAGCAGTGCTTTGTGTACATTCGCAGTAATCATGCAATCATGTTTGTAAACATGTAAACATGTTTGGGACATATTTCAGTTACATAAATTGTGTGATGGTAATAAATAAGAAATCAAATGCAGTCAGAGTATATGCTAACGAGCTAACAATGCTATCATATCATCTTACTCGGTTACTGTTTCATAATTAGAACATGCTATCCTTTCATCAAATTATGCTTTACTGGCTCTTTGTAATGTTAATATTTAGAAGTGTACTCGGTAAGATAAAACCAAAAGTGTGGTTGCAAATAACAGCAGCAGATAATAGCTGGTTTGAACCTCACACAACATTGTAACCACAAACAAACAAAACATCATTCCACAGTCATTTTTTTACTGAGATAAAGTTTAAGACGTGTGGATTAGAGGGGAAACATCTGTTCAAAGGCCTGACACTCCTGTGGTAACTTGCTGATTAAAACATGGTCATGAATCTAATTTAAATCCAAAAAGCTTAATTGAATGTTTAAACATTAATTTTTAAAAGTAATAAGTACTTTAGAAGTAAAACTATAAAAGGCAGAGCTCCCAAATCACCTTGTGCATATAAACCAAAATGTCGTACCATCTCTGCACATGTTATGTTATTATATGAAAACAGCATTTTACTGTTAAACTTCCTTGTAAATTTACAGGAATTGTTTACAGTCTAGATAGCCTTTTAGTCAAATTATTTAAAAGTTTCTGAACACACTGTAGTTTAATTGCCATCTAGCTCAGATTCAGTCTATCACTGTATCTCTACAGCAGGTCTGTGAGTCTCCAGATGATGAAAAACATTCAGTTTCACAAGCCAGTTTTCTCTCACTCCTTCTGAAAGACCTGGAGGCTTTTAATTGCATACTCTGTTGTTGTAGCAATAAGCTGTTCTTTCGAGCACAGAAATGACGCGGGTCTTCGTTTCTTTTCGACCATTTACTAGATGTTTTCGTACAACAAACATAAACAAATAAACTCCGGTCAAAAAACTGTATTGCTCCGTCTTTCTTTCTTTCTTTCAGAGGAAAAGCGCCTTTTTTGAAGAGCGCTCAAAGACCGTCCAATAACAAACAGAACAAACCATTATGGTGTAAACAGGGGGTGTTTTTCCCAATATACATACAAATAATAAAATAATACCTACTTGAGCCTTTCTAACTTTAATGTTAATTTTACTCATTTTAATTATGGCTCTTACATCCCCAGCCCCTAATTGTATAGGCAGGCAGACTATATCAATTACCACATTAAATTATCTAGAGCCATAAACTTTCAGAATTAGAGTTTTTGAAGTCACAACTTGAACTTCTATTCAATCCACAGTTAGACAGCTTCTTGTAGAAGACATATTTTGGAGATGGGTCGATACAGCGCACTGCTTTTCGTCTGAACACACACACTGCGAACATTTCCCTTAGAGTCGGGCATTGTTTTGATGATGCGACCCATCGTCCAGGAATTCCGAGGTGCATTGGAATCCATAATCAGGACAATGTCTCCAATTTCAAAGTTTCTTTTCAGCCTGGACCATCGCTGACGTTCCTGCAGGAGAGGCAAGTATTCTAGACTCCACCGACGCCAGAAAAGATCTGCCAGGTATTGAATTTGTTTCCATCTACGCCTTGCATAGACATCATCTTTTTTGAACACACCTGGTAGGCTTGCTTGTTTCCTCATCAACAACAGATGGTTCGGGGTCAAGGCTTCAAGGTCGTTGGGGTCGTCGGACAGTTTGGTAATAGGCCTGTCATTGATGATTGATTCCACCTCACACAATAGGGTATGTAGGCCATCATCGTCCAACACTTGCTGTTTCAGTACAGAATTCAGAACCTTTCTTACAGTGCGAATCTGACATTCCCAGGCTCCACCATGGTGAGATGCTCCTGGAGTGTTAAATATCCACTGAATTTCTCTTTTTAGCATCTCTTCTTGAATCGTTGCCTGATTCAAATTCTGCAATGCTTCACGCAACTCCTTTTCAGCTCCTGTGAAGTTTGTTCCATTATCGGAACGGATTACTGAGACATGACCTCTTCTACAAATGAATCTGCGTATAGCATTGACACATGCATCTGTGTCCAGAGAAGGTGCGACTTCTAAATGAATAGCCCTGATGGTGAGGCAGGTAAACAGCACACCATATCTCTTGACCATAGAGCGTCCTCTTCTCACTTCAAATGGTCCGAAGTAATCAACTCCAGTGTTACTGAATGGTGGTTTGTCTGGAAGCAGCCGATCTTCTGGCAAATCTGCCATCTTTTGCACGCCAGTCCTTGCATGTAGTCGTCTGCAGATGAGACATGCATAGATAGTCCTCCTAACTGCAGAATTTGCTTGTGGAAGCCAGTATTTCTGTCTTAACTTTGCCAGGACTGCGTTTCGGCCCAAGTGACCAACGCCTTGATGGATGTGTTCAAGAATTAGGGAGCATATACGGAGATCTTTGTGCAAGATGATGGGATGCTTTGATTCTTCAGGCATCGCTGATCTGCTCAGTCTACCTCCAACTCTTAACACGCCATCGTCAAGGTAGGGATCCAATCGAAATATGCAGCTGTCCTTTTTGACATGCATCTTTCCTTGTTGCAGCATTTTTATTTCTTCCTGAAACTTCTGTTTCTGGCTGTAACGAATCAGATCCATCTCAGCGTTTACCATATCCTTTAAGGTAGGTGTTCTTTCTTTCAAACCTTATCTATAGGTATCCATTTCTTTCTGTAGTAGAATGTTTTGTATACTGGGATCTCTTTCTGTTTGACTGATCCTTGTCTGTACTTCCTTCCTCTTGCGACTTAAATCCAGCAGGATTTCTTTTAGATGCGTTAGTCGTACTACGGCCTTCTTTAGGCAATGCCAGTTTGAATAATGCCAGACAAGACATTCTAGACCTTCCTTACTGTTCTGAGTGCATATTGCATTAACAGTGGAGATCTTTTTGAACTCGCTGTCATCAACTGCAAGTGACATTGAATTCTCAGGTCGAACTGGCCACTCGCTTTGGGGCTTCAGCAGAAAACTAGGTCCTTTGATCCAATTTTTGCTTTCGATCAAGTTGTCTGCGTTTAGGCCTCTCGAAGCTTGGTCCGCAGGATTATCTGCAGAGCAAACATATCTCTATTGAGTAGGTTTAGAGGCCTCTCTAATTAATGAGACTCGGTTTGCAACAAATGTCTTGAATCTTGTGGAGTCATTTTCAATGTACCTAAGGACTGTGGTGCTGTCAGTCCAAAAGTTGGACTCCTCAAGATGGATTTGAAGCTCCTGTCTCAGCATCCTATCCATTTTGACTGCAATGGTAGCTGCTGTCAATTCCATTCTTGGAATAGTAACCTGCTTGAGTGGCGCCACTCTGGACTTTCCCATCATGAACATGCAGCTCCTTTGATCATGGTCATTCGTCAACAAAAGGTACGTGACGGTCCCATATCCGTTCTCGCTATCATCTGCAAAGTGGTGTAACTGAAAGGTCTTGACACGCCCGAACCCTGTAGGTTTGATACATCTACTCACACTGAAGTTTGCGAGCTTCCGCAAATCTTCCAGCCAGGACAGCCACCTCTCAGCCTTTTTCCCTACAATCTCTTCATCCCATGCTATCTTCTCTCTGCACAGATCTCTCAGAATGAGCTTTGCCGGTAGCACAAACGGTGCTAAGAACCCAAGAGGATCGTAAACAGATCCAACAACTGATAATATGCCTCTTCGGGTAAGTGGTTTATTTTGCACTTCGATCTTAAAATTAAACGTGTCATTCTCCGTACACCACAGAATTCCCAATGCTCTTTCAATGGGAAGCAACCCACTCTCTAGATCTAAGTCTTTCACATCAGTGGCTCGCTCTTCAACAGGGATGGATGAAAGTACAGTTCTGCTATTACTAGTCCATTTTGTCAAATGGAAACCACCTCGATTGCAAAGCGCTGCGATGTCACTTAAAAGATTGACTGCTTGTTCTTCAGTTGCCACTGATTTGAGGCAATCGTCAACGTAAAAATTCTTCAGTAGTGTCTGAGCTGCTTCTGGAGTAGTGTCGTCAATTCTATCTTCTGCTGTTCTTTGAAGAGCATAGCAAGAGCAACTCGGTGAAGAGGTTGCACCAAACAGGTGTACACGCATCCTGTACTCTTCTTCATCTTGATCTAGGTTGCCATTCGGCCACCAGAGGAACCTCAGGAGGTCTGCGTCCTCACTAGGTACTCGAACCTGATAAAACATTGATTCGATGTCAGCCATCATTGCAATCGGCTCCTCACGAAATCTAGTCAACACCCCGATAAGCGTGTTGGTGAGGTTAGGCCCTTGAAGTAACTGCCCATTCAAAGAAAATCCTTGATAAGATGCATTACAGTCGAAGACAACACGGATTTTCTTCTTCTTCTGATGATAAACCCCGTGGTGGGGAATGTACCAGACCTTCCCATCGCCACGGTGTAAACTCTCGTCCGGTACTTTCTCAGCATACGCTTTCTCTATGATGTTGTTCATAGATCCTGTGTAATCCTCATATAAATCAGGATACTTTCTAAGTCTTTTCTGGAGGCTCCTAAGACGCTGTTCTGCTACATCTCGGTTGTTTGGCATCTTTACCTTGTCATCTTTCAAAGGTAATCTCATGTAGTAGTGCCCATCCAGAAATTGAGTAGACTTGGTCACAGATGTCATGAACTGTCTGTCCTCTTGAGACATTTCAGAGTTCATCCTCATAACGACGTTCAGGAAAATCGACATTAAACTGCTTGACTAGCAAATCTTTGATCTTTTCCACAGATATGCGGTTCACCGTATAGCTCTGTATACCAGATTCTCTTGTCTTAATGCTCTCTTCTTTCGGTCCATTGACTATCCAGCCGAGAACCGTCTTCACTGCATAAGGCCCGTTGCTTATGCTGTTTATCACCTTCCATGGTTCCATGGCCTTATGAGCGTTCATTCCAATGAGTAGCCCTACTGCAGCCTTGATATGTGGAAGCCAAACTTCATGCAGGTAAGGCCATTTCTCAATATCCTCCTGTTTAGGAATGTTCCCTTCTTTCACGGGCAAGTGTCGCTGAGTTAAGACGTTGGGTAGATCGATATAAGTATTCTCCTCTAAACCGCACACTTCTAAGTCAGACAGCAAGTATCCACGCACCTTTCTTTGTTGACCCATAGTACAAAGCAGAAAATCTGTCTTCTTGCCCTGTATGTTCAGTTGATGCATGAGATCTTCTGTGCAAAAGGTGGTTGTGCTTCCTGGGTCTAGGAAAGCATAAGTGTCTACTGATTTTTCACTCTTCTTTGATTTCACCTTTACAGGTATAATGGAGAGAATGCAATCACCATCACCAGCCCCAGCATATCCACAAGTTTCCTGGCCCAGTGAGAGAAGAGCATTCGAAACTGCAATGTCATGGTCTTCAGACACTTCATCTTGCTTATCTTCCTGTTTAACGATATGTAGGACACCTGGATGTTTTAATGAGCAATCTGGACATGACATCCTCCTTTTACAATCTTTACTCATGTGTCCTTGTGTTAGACAGCCAAAGCATAGACCTTTACTTTTAAGAAACTGAATTCTGTCCTTGTATTCCTGATTCTTGAGCTTAGTACAGGAATCAAGTGTGTGTTCCTTGTTACAGAACAAACAAAGTCTTCGGACAGAAAAATCAGATTTCTCTGCGTTCTGTTTCTTTTGTTGTGCGTATTCTGCTTTGTCCTTGTCAGACGGTGAGACATTTGTGGCAAAGATACTACCTTTGAAACCACTCTTCTTCAAATTTTTCTCCTCTGAAAAATTGGACTTTCCTTTTCTCTCCACTTTAAAGTCCTGAATATCTCCAAAGAGTGGGTCGTTCAAAACTTGAGCAGTTAAGTCAATAAAGTTGACCAAATCTTCGAATGTGGCTCTTCGTCCATTTCGTTGCTGAATATCAAAAGCTGTATTTCTCCAACGTTCTCTGAATCTAAAAGGAAGTTTGGAAATGACTGTTCTCATGTTTGTCGGATTGTTCATCTCATCCAGGAATTCAACATCAGCCATTGTATTTCTACATCCAATAAGGAATAAGGCATAAGTCTTCATTCCCTTACTGTCCTCTGCTTTGATTTGTGGCCATTTCAGAGCTTTCTCGAGGTAAGCTGTAGCTATCTTCAGCTCATTGCCATAATGTTGCTGAAGGAGACGTTTTGCTTCCTGGTATCCTTTAGCAGGACTCATATGTTCGCAGCTGCGAACAAGAGCTTGTGGTTCACCACTTGTGAACTGTTGAAGATAGTATAACCTGTCTTGAGGACTATTAGTCTTGGTTTCGATCGAGTGCTCGAAAGCCTTTGTGAAGGAAATGTAGGCAAGAGGATCTCCAGAAAATACTGGCACGTCTCTTTGAGGTAACTGGGATAAGCTCTGCTGCTTCACCAACAACTCAGTTATCTCGTTTTGGCGTTGCATCACTTTGAACAAATATCTGCCATCGTCAATTGACTGCTCAGTGTTACCGTGATCTGTAGTTCGATCTTGGGTATTTAACGTAGGCTCAGACTTTCGACACAGGTTAGATACTGGCCGAACTTGTGGTTCCTTTCGGCCTTTGAATGAATCACCAGCTTGTGACACAGTCTGTGACCTGTAATAATCAGTCATGCCATCTTGACCTCCTTCATACTCTTTTAACACCTTGAGTTCTGCATTTGTTGCTGCAATTTCTATGTCAAGTTCAAGCTGTTCTTTTTTGGCCTTCAATCTCAACTCTTCAGCCTCTAATTCTTGCTTCATTCTTAAAGCAGATGCTCGGGCTAAGAGTGCTGCTTGCTTAGCCTCTGCCTTAACACGTGCAGAACTGGTTGAAGATGCCACAGAACCACTTGTCACAGATCCACTTTTCCTTCTATCATTACGTGCCATCACCTCTGACACACTAGCACTTGGTTTAATGTCATCATCATCTTTATCTTGAGGCTCATGCTTGTCAGACCCATTTCTCTTATTTGTGGTTGAAATCCATTTTCTTACATCAAATGTAAATTGCTCAAAATGCTCGCTCTTGGGTCGAAACCAGTTAATCTGATCTTCTTTCCCATCTTCCTCAGACAACATGGGTAACATTTCAGAATTCAACTCTTCAAACTGGCATAAGATCAGGCAAAAAACATTCAGTTCCATTTCAACTGTCTTTGCATCTTCTTTATCTTGCATTAATTTGTCAATTTCTTTCATTTTGCGTGTTAACTGTGCCAATTTTCCTTGTCTTTCATTCTTAAGTCGATTAATTTTCTCTTCGGCCGCCTTTGCGGTAGGCTTTGGCACCCTCTTGTGGCCATTACCCGGCTCGTTCGCATGCACAGAATCATCCGCCATTCTACTTAATAAGAACGCCGATCCTCACGCAAACCATCGCAGTTAAATTGAGTTGCTACAATCGTTTTTAGCCTTTGAACATTCACGAACTCCATTTGTGAAAAGACTTCCAACACAGTACTTTCAATCCCTTTGTACCTTCTAATGTCCGCTGAGGTTCGTGGAACGTCCTTTAATGAATCAAAACTGCGTTTGCCGCGAACCGCCCTCAGCTTCCTTAGAGCAGTTTTTTGACTTTTTATGTTGTAGCAATAAGCTGTTCTTTCAAGCACAGAAATGACGCGGGTCTTCGTTTCTTTTCGACCATTTACTAGATGTTTTCGTACAACAAACATAAACAAATAAACTCCGGTCAAAAAACTGTATTGCTCCGTCTTTCTTTCTTTCTTTCAGAGGAAAAGCGCCTTTTTTGAAGAGCGCTCAAAGACCGTCCAATAACAAACAGAACAAACCATTATGGTGTAAACAGGGGGTGTTTTTCCCAATATACATACAAATAATAAAATAATACCTACTTGAGCCTTTCTAACTTTAATGTTAATTTTACTCATTTTAATTATGGCTCTTACATCTGTATTTGTAAACTGAAAATCATGATCTAGTGAGGTTTTGCTCTTCTGTTCTGTGGGACGTTTTTTGTTCTCCTGAGTTTGCTTTAGGACTGAGTGTCACTCTAGTTTCTTTCAAATAACTGTGACTATTAGACTTTTTCAAATATGTATCTATTTATTTGTGTTTTCAAATGTTCAAAGAAAAGTTTTGCAATTACTAGATCTCGTTTTTAGAATAATGAAGAGTTTTTAAATTGGGACTCATATCGGGTGTCAGTTCTGATACTACTATTCCTTGCAGGTATATTGCTCAGACAGGGTCGATCTAATCTGATATTGTGTTACTGTATTGTGTTACAGTTAAACAACACAAAAAACATACAAGCACTAAAAGCACAATGTTTTGTGCACAATATTCCAAGTCTTCTGAAGGTATTCGATAGCTTAATGTGAGGTACAGATGAATATTTAAGTCAATAAATAAAGTACAATAAAGTTCATGTAAACACTTTTCTCTGCTGCACCCGTCAGTGATGCAAAATCAAAACCACGTCAGACGGGGTGGGTTGGAGAACCTACAAATTTATTCAGTTTTCAGAAATGCAAATGAGTAACTGAACAATGATTTCAATAAGCATGTTCAATCCATTCATTTCACAAATAAACTAAATAACATAAATTTAATTTAAGGTCTCAATCAGTCTAAATCAAACTAAGTTAGTCTAACTTCTATGTTTTATCTATAAACCACAGGTCATAAACCATAAATCAGGGGTGGCAAACGTCGGTAGAAGCAAAACTCTGCAGAGCAACGGCTCTCCAGGACCGGAGTTCGCCACCCCTGCCATAAATCATATTAAAGGAGAAGTCCACTTTCAAAACGAAGATTCACACAATGTACTCACCCCCTTGTCATCCAAGATGTACAATGTCTTTTTTTACCTCAGTCACAAAGAAATTGTTTTTTTGAGGAAAACATTTCAGCATTGTTCTCCATATAATGGACTGATATGGTGCCCACTTTTTGAACTTCCAAAAATGCAGTTTAAATGCGGCTTCAAACGATCCCAAATGCGGTTGTAAATGATCCCAGCCAAGAAAGAAGGGTCTTATTTAGTGAAAATAATACAATTTATATACTTTTTAATGTCAAACGTTCATCTGAGACAACATGTGATATTTTATTCATTGCTTTTTATGATGTCGGACTCAGAGGCGCCAAAATTAACCTGGCAGCGGTCAGGTGGTACAGCTGTCACTGGTCATAACTCTCAGAACATTCCGAGTTTACAAGTTGTAATTACAAGTTCAGGAGCATGTGAGGGCTTTGGCGTTGAAACACGTAATTCAGCTCGAGTAAAATGTCACGTGTTGTTAGCTCAGAATTACGTCATGGTGTGAATGCAGCTTACGTACACAATGTATGTAAATGTCAGTCACGACTACATTAGCTCGTGACTAGAAGAACTCTATTATACAGGTGCTGGTCATATAATTAGAATATCTTCAAAAAGTTGATTTATTTCATTAATTCCATTCAAGAAGTGAAACTTGTATAATGCATACATTCATTCCACACAGACTGATATATTTCAAGTGTTTATTTCTTTTAATTTTGATGATTATAACTGACAACTAATGAAAACCACAAATTCAGTATCTCAGAAAATTAGAATATTGTGAAAAGGTTCAGTATTGAAGACAATGGTGCCACACTCTAATCAGCTAATTAACTCAAAACACCTGCAAAGGCCTTTAAATGGTCTCTCAGTCTAGTTCTGTAGGCTACACAATCATGGGGAAGACTGTTGATTTGACAGTTGTCCAAAAGACGACCATTGACACCTTGCACAAGGAGGGCAAGACACAAAAGGTCATTGAAAAGAGGCTGGCTGTTCACAGAGCTCTGTGTCCAAGCACATTAATAGAGAGGCGAAGGGAAGGAAAAGATGTGGTAGAAAAAAGTGTATAAGCAATAGGGGTAACTGCACCCTGGAGAGAATTGTGAAACAAAACCCATTCAGAAATGTGGGGGAGATTCACAGAGAGTGGACTGCAGCTGGAGTCAGTGCTTCAAGAACCACTACACACAGACGTCTGCAAGACATGGGTTTCAGCTGTCGCATTCCTTGTGTCAGACCACTCTTGAACAACAGACAGCGTCAGAAGCGTCTCGCCTGGGCTAAAGACCAAAAGGACTGGACTGCTGCTGAGTGGTCCAAAGTTATGTTCTCTGATGAAAGTAAATTTTGCATTTCCTTTGGAAATCAGGGTCCCAGAGTCTGGAGGAAGAGAGGAGAGGCACAGAATCCACGTTGCTGGAGGTCCAGTGTAAAGTTTCCACAGTCAGTGATGGTTTGGGGTGCCATGTCATCAGCTGGTGTTGGTCCACTGTGTTTTCTGAGGTCCAAGGTCAACGCAGCTGTATACCAGGACGTTTTAGAGCACTTCATGCTTCCTGCTGCTGACCAACTTTATGGAGATGCAGATTTCATTTTCCAACAGGACACAGTGCCAAAGCTACCAGTACCTGGTTTAAGGACCATGGTATCCAAAGGAGCCCCAACTAAGTATTGAGTGCTGTACATGCTCATACTTTTCATGTTCATACTTTTCAGTTGGCCAAGATTTCTAAAAATCCTTTCTTTGTATTGGTCTTAAGTAATATTCTAATTTTCTGAGATATTGAATTTGGAGTTTTCATTAGTTGTCAGATATAATCAATCAAATTAAAAGAAATAAACACTTGAAAAATATCAGTCTGTGTGGAATGAATGCATACATTATACAAGTTTCACTTCTTGAATGGAATTAGTGAAATCAGCTTTTTGAAGATATTCTAATTATATGACCAGCACCTGTGCATTGTGATTTCTCACCCTCGGTGACCCACACGTGCTGGACGTCCTTTGCTATAATAAATATAGACTCTGATTGTTGCAACTGATCGTGTTCAGTTGCAACAATTAGCTCGGTAAAACTCTCTCCAAGATCATTCAGTGTTCACATTATTATACTTGATTTGTAGATAAATGTCTATTATGCGTATTTGCATATATCTTGCAGTTTGTTTGTTTGTTTGTTTTGTTGTTTTGTTTTGTGTCAGTTAGAACAAAACATGGCACAGCAAAGACTATAAATTGTTTTTGACATGCACATTAACTAAAATTTAAAAGTGTTAAAAGAAAAGACTCAATAAACTGTTGCACAGATATAATACACTACACATCAATATCTCTTGCCTTGGTGATTTGAACTTTTTAATGCAAACTGTTGTGTGCTGTGACTCCGTGTTGATTCTTCAAGCATATCATTTTACACACCAGGTGCAAACACTGTAAACATTTTGTGCTGCACTGTTTGTTTTATCTATCATATGTTGATGCCTTATTTTAAAAAAAAAAAAAGTGTTTTATAGTGTATACATTTATGTAAAAATATATTATTTTTCATAGATGCATTTTATAACCACCATGCAAATAGCAACGTGTAACATTTGATCAGATTTAGTGCTGCAGTTTTATTTGTTCCCCACCAAATAATTTTTCACAAAATGTTTGGATTTATAAAGGTATTAATATTGAGCACTGATTTTTCAAGAATAACTTTGCTTTTTTGACAACTATTCACAACTGCTTTTAATTTAAAGCTTGTGTTTCACAAAATGTCAAATGTCTAATTTTGGTGCAGCAAATACAGTAAATTGTAAAAATTGAACAGGAGCATTTTAAGAATCAGTGATCAGTATCTGCCTGAAATGTCCTGACCAGTGCAGCACTAAAGCAAATGAAAGGAAAGGACGTGACATGTGGCCAAGTATGGTGACACATACTCGGAATTTGTGCTCTGCATTTAACCCATCCAAGTGCACACACACACACACAGAGTAGTGAGAAGTGAACAAACACGCACACACACACCAGGAGCAGTGGGCAGCCATATTGCTATAGCTGCGATACCCGGGGAGCAGTTGGGGGATCGGTGCCTTGCTCAAGGGACTCACCTCAGTTGTGGTATTGAGGGTGGAGAGAGCGCTGGTTACTCACTCCCACCACCTTCAATCCCTGCCAGACCTGGGACTCGAACCCGCAGCCTTTGTTACAAGCCAGACTCCTTAACCATTTGGCCACTGCTGCCCCCATGAACTGCCTTTTTAAAATTGTTTGAATGTCGTCAGTTTAAGGAAATACTTTTTTTTCCTAAAAAAAACAAACAAACAAATAAACAAAAACGTGCAAAGTATTGTAATGCCACGCCAGTGTAAGGATCCATCCACTGGCCCAAACGCGGAGTCCAGTTGTCTGGTTGAAGGTTAATGCATGTTCGGTCTTTTCACAGCGCTTCTGCAAAGTTCACTTAATTTATCAGGATTTAGTTTCATTTTTAATCTAGCTCCATGTTTAATCTGACTCCAATTTCATATGATCGTTAGAATTTAGGTGTTTAATTTAGGCTGATCGTAAATATCAATTAAGTATTAATTTATATATCTGATTATTTCGGACTCGCTATACTCGCGATCACGAAAACGCCAGTCTGATTTTTGAGTCAGAGGTATGTAGGTGACTAAATACCCTTTTGACAGCCGCCTACTGCTTGCCTTCACAAAAAGTGTAGTTTACTTTTAGTCTTCGCCGGTACAACTTGCTAACATCAGTGATGGACAGAAATCAGGAGGTCTCAGATGATGTGCCTACTGCTCCATTCAATCCCGAGCCTCCAGTTTGCTCTATCCTGGTCGTAATTCGCGGTATCACCAGCCTCCTCACAATCTACTAGAAATAAGGATTTCAGACGAGTCTAAAATGAATCAAATAATAACATTTTATTTGTCAGGTAAAAATGTATCATGCCAATTACATAGTTTAACAATGAGAATCCAATTGAGAATTAAATTCAGTTCCAATTAAAATAAATACATAACATCAATTACTCAAAGATAAGTCTAAGAGTGAGAGATGCATACCTGACCGCAGAGAGATACACAGCAGCATGTGAGAGATTTGGAGGCAAAGCCCCAGAGCCTCTCACACACAGTGTGGGGTTCTTCTGAATACAGAATCCCCCCGTAATGTTTTGTCACTTCGCTTATATACCCAGACCAAAACAAACAAATCTTCCAATCAGTTGTAAAACATAAAAGACCTTTTGGTTTGTCAGGAGATCTCGTGGCCCAGGGTCACACCTGGACGGTAGATTCTCACCCGACCCTAAGGGGAGAACACACCCCTCAGCAGCAAAACACAATTCTACAAAAGTGTTTAGTCTTCCTCATAATATAAGTGACTTCTGTGAAATTGAGACCATTTTACCAATCGCACGGAGACCTTTAGAATGATACCAAACATGAAAGGGAAAATTCAACATATTCACAAAATGTAACACATGTAGAATATGGACATTCTTAGTGACTTTCAGTGGAACCTTTTGGGGGAAAAGTGTGAGGTGCAGGGAGGGGAGAGGAGAGGGAGGAAGGGGGTTGTAAATGAGCAATAGAGGTGGTGTTGTTTGCCCTCTTTGAAGATCTCTTCTCCAGATTAGTTTTATTGTTTTGTTGCATGGCATCTGTTTTGTCAGGGTTCCTGGACTTTGAATTCATGAGGAAATAATTTCACATCTTACAGTCCTTCCCTGACCCCTTGGGGCAAATCCCAAGCAGTCCCTAAGGGGTCACAATTTGATGATTTCCGAATTATGTCTACCGTCAAAGTCTTTGCAGGGCAGGTAGCACTAGCTGATGAGTGCAGGAGCATGGTGGTTACCTGAAATAACAACATTAAGGCACGTTGATGAAAGCACTGCAGAATTCACCTCAGTGAAACACAAGTCTCTTTGAAAAAGGACGTTCTGCGCTGCTGCAATCTTTTGGTCAGGTGCGTTTCCACCTGCACTGACAGTGGTGGTAGTCAGTCTGTAGGATTACTTGTTGTATCATGTCCGTTGAGTCGATCAAGCATGAGCTGAAAGTGTCCTTGCATTCTGGGGAAGCATCTACATCAAGTGCCATCCTCCCCAGGATGTTTATCTGACCTGAAGAAGTCTTCAGTCACCTTCAGGTAGAAGGTGTATTTAATTTGTCAGATCTCCATAGGTGAAGGAATTATTTCACTGACGATGCTCCGATGCATGCGAGACATCTATACAACCCCTGAGTAACCATGCAATAACTGAATACTGATGACTTTAGTGATGTAATGGAATGAAAAGAAGGTTATGAGATAAACAAAACAATCATGTCAAAAGTGCGAGTGGTAAATGAGGTCTCCATTTTTTCAGTCAAATATTTAGTGAACAGGTCTCATTTGGTTGCCAGATTGTTTACTACCAATATGCAAAGTAATTTGGATTTAGATATTTGGTCTGGATGAATACAAGGGAAGTAGCAAAATCAATATAACCGGTATGTTTACCATGGTATGCATAATTAAAATATATCATATAATTAAACATAGAAATACACAATTTTCATAATTACCATCATAAAATTGCCTATATTAATCATTTTAATTGCAAATCATTAATGCAGACCTAAGGTTTTAATCAAGTTCTTTGGAGAATGAAATTCACAGAAACAGAGATTTCAAATCTGTTGTGTAGCATTTTTTCCATCCTCTGTGCATTTGATATGCAGGCTAGAGTCACACTTGATAATGCAGTTTGATTGGAATTCTTGTAATTGATTGTAATTAAATCTATTTAGATAAATTTGTATTATCATTAGACATATGCTGTAAACTAGTGGGCCCCCTAGTTTGCAACAATGCTAATGGTTGGACATAAATGTTTGTTCTAAGAGACCAGTTGCATTGCTGAATAGGTCTCATTTTACAGTTTGTAGATAGAATTTGAATGGGTTGATGTGTGACTGTAGCTGTGCAAGTCCAATGCACATTACAGTGCTTGCATGCAATGAGTTCGCAAGACTATAACATTTCCCAAGATTTTAAAGTTGCAGCAATGCTTGCTATAATTGAAATGAAACTATAAAAAATAATTTCTTTTGAACTATATGTGTGAAGTAATAGATTTGAATGCTATGGGTAATTTGGACCTGGATATTCTTATGAATGCCAGGTTATGGATGTTGTGTGGTCATAATAGTAAAAATGTGTTGTGTATGTTTGTATGTATGTATGTTTGTGTATAGGAGATGGGTGATGCCTCGTCTACCATAATCTGTGTTGTGTAATTTAGTTCCAGTGCTACACTGGGAGGTCATGTAAGTACTTGCAGTGCTATGAGGTGTGAATGACCCTTTGAAGTATCTCTCCACCCATCTCCTGGTTGTGTGTGTAAGTTGGTGTATGTGGGACCAGACATCCTTGTGGAATTTGTCCCTCATAGATGGCAGCAGTCAGCCTTAAGGAAAACAGACATAAAGGAAAGCAGTTTAATTTTGAGCCTTTTCGCAAATTGCCTTAAGACTGTTGGACATAGCCACACAGTTGTTGGAGATGGTTGTAATCTGAGATTCCAAACCATCAGGAGCAAACTTGTTTTAGTTTGCAAATACATGTATCATGATCATGATCATGCTTTAGCAAACAAAGGCCAAAATAAACAATGGTCAGATCTTGTTGTTGGTGTTTCAGCACAGTCTAAGCATGTTGCACCTTAAGTTACTGTTGCAGTTAAATTTACACAGTCTGCTGTGTTTCAGGCATTATGAAATTCAGATCTGCTGGAAGAGTATCTTTAAATGATATGGTTTACAGACGTGAGATCTGTGTTCAACCTTCAAAGCATTAATTTGCTGATTTTGGTGCTGTGCTGTTAGCTTAGCAATTGCCATTTTCTTATTCTATTCATACGTTGACTATGTCCATTTCTACAGTCTATAAAGACCTGTGGATCTCTGCTTGATGTTAACATTACACACAACTTTAATCACATGCCAAAAGTAAAAATGAGCTCTCTGATCAGATTCTGAGTTAGCACTCCCAGAGAGGGCCAGTTCCGTTTTCTAATACTTGCACCACTATTTATGGGTTTGTTGCAAGGAAAAAACAAAACTTGCACCTTCCCTTGTTACTGGGTTGCATGAAAACAAAATCAAATTTACATCATCTTATGGCCTTGGATATGTAAAGCTCCTCCCGCTACGGCAAGCCTAGCGGTTCAGCTGAAGGTTTCTTGCCTGTGTTTTTAATGCACTTCTGTAAAAATTACTTTGAAATATTAAAATTTAGTTTCCAAACAAAATCTGACTCCATTAATAATTTAGTCTGACCCCAATTAGGAATAATTTGTTAATTCTGGTTTGTTTTCTATAATTTGCTGATCACGGCCAATTATCTGTATAATAATTTAGACATTTGAATATTCTGGAAATCCCGTAGTCTCAATATTTTGTTTTTTAGGGACTGGTGCCGCTTTCGAATTTACACCCCGGCCGTGGCAAATTCGTCGACACAAGCTCGCCAGTTTCTGACTTACTCAGAGGATGCAGAGCGATTATCATATCTTAAAGTGGGCCGCGCCTGCGTGCTCTCAACAGAAAGTATATATTCTCGATAACCGCGAGAGCTACATCGTGTTAAGCCAGTGACAGCTCAACATCCGGAGCCCTAGTGATGTCCCATGGCTCATCAGTCGGTACTTCCGGCGTGGGCTGCCCTGGCGCAGTCTTGAGGAAAGCACCCTACACATTAACCTACTAGAAAATCATTTCCAAGAAGTCCAGAATAAGTCAAAGTTAACATTTATCTATGAATTCAAACCTATAAAATAAAATAAGAACAAGGAGTCAGCATACCTGGCAAATAAAGAGACACACGACAATCGTGCGGGAAGTTCTGGTTACAGATGCTTCCTTAAATGTTTTCGCCAATCCTCTTTAAGTACCCAGATCAGAACATTACAATCATAAAATTCAGCCAGGCATTTTCAAAATAACAATGACAG
Organism: Labeo catla; assembly: GCA_012976165.1. Lineage (NCBI taxonomy): Eukaryota > Metazoa > Chordata > Actinopteri > Cypriniformes > Cyprinidae > Labeo > Labeo catla. The sequence goes on from VONZ01002159.1 coordinate 44,329, forward strand.
CATGTGGTACAGACTTTTTCAGCGACACCACCCATATCAGGAGAACAGAGTTTTCCTTAAGTTTCAGATCTTCATTTCTGGTCTGTTCTACTGGTATGGGACTGAGATATTACTCCCAACCGCACTGAGACTATAAAATTGATACACAGAGTTTATTATTTTACAATCTCACACTGGCATTGCGAAAGTTCCTGTGTATGTAACTTCACGGGAAGATCATTGGCTCCTACAGATAGACCTGGCCTATTCAAGATATTATCATCAGATTGATCATTTTAGTTGGTAAATTCTAGGCATGTTAGCTTTTCTCATTGAAGATTTTTGCACAGAATAGAAGATAATGAAGTTCTTTCTTATTATTTTGATCATTCTTCCTTTCATTTTCCTTTCTTAATGGTTCTTGCTTCTATCACCTTCTGTTAATCTCTTTCCCAGCACTAGTAGTGCTTCCAACTTCTGTCACATGCAGTATATACCTTCTTTCTACATTCTAATCATTCCTCTTACTCTACTCTTTCTTCGTCTTCTAAAACAATGCTGGATAATCATGAGATTAAAAGCCATTATTGGCCATTGTAATATAATATATTATACGTTTGTTATAATATAAAGTATATTACATTAAAAATAATATAAATTAAAATGCTTTTATTACTGGTCTCTGGAGGGCCTCCGGGCAACTTGTTCAGATCAACTGATTATCATCTCACTAATTTTTTTTTTTTTTTTTTTTTTTTTTATAGATACACCTTTGATTTGGCCTTGTGACTGCAGCAGTCCTAGCATGTTCATCATGTGCACAGCAACAACCAAACTGGAATCCAGTTGTAGACTTTGTTGCTGTGAACATCTAATGCCCCGCAAGCACATACTGAAAGCATGGGTCTAATCATAGCTCAGTCCGAAGATTTTCATTAGTTAACTATATTAACATGAAAAAAGAATGTACAATACTTCTACAGCATTTATGGATTTTAGTTCATGCCAATTTTAGCATTCACTAATGTGTTATTAAAATCACGTTTGTTGACATTAGTCAGTGCACCATGGATCACCATGAGCAAACAATGAACATACTTCCATGAAGTATGAAGTGTTGTTCACTGCTTATCCACTTTAGCCAATACACTAATCAATATCAACAAATGACACCCCAGTGTGAAGTGTTGCCGATTGTTGTGACTACAATCTGGGATTGAACCAGATTCTTTTGTTTGTGAGCTAAGGTGTTACTAAGTGCATCTTTTCAGAATCTATTTGAGTATTAGGAAGTTTGGGGGTTGGGCAAACCCAGAGCAAATGCAGAGCACACACATAGTTTTATGGTGTTTTATGGTTTGTCTGTCTGCTTAAAGACAAAGACTTAAAATCATACAATAGTGTAGTAATTTTGTGAAGTCTAAAATAAACCCAAGCTATATGCTATATTTATTAAGACTGAATTTTGAGCAGTGTTGTTGAGCCAAAATATTGTAATATCGGGAGTGTTCCCACTTTTGAGTGAATTTCAATACATCTCATTTCATTAATTTGCCTGTTTGACCAATTCTCTCACAGGAGAAGTTGTGGATGTCCTCTGAATGGGTTTAACCCTCAGGCCTGGTTACAAGCCTCTCAGCGACATCACAATTGTCCTCATGTGTATTCCGGTTTCTCTTCTTTTAACAGTCACCGAGAATTCTGCATAGCAGCAGTAGAGAAGCATTTTCCCCAGATTAGATTTTCTTTTGAAATTCTCTAATTTTTAAGTATATTGCACTGTCTTGCCCAACTTCACTTTCAGATGCAAAAGATTCTAATGAGAATTTGATAATCTTTCGAGTTTATCCGATCACAAATTTCCTTAAATTCTTTAAACATAACTGTTCGCTTTTCGAATGTTACAAAGTTATTGTTCCGAAGTCATTAAACAATAACGAAAGGAAATTGTTAATACCGGAATTTAGATTTTAATTTTCAGCCCTCTGTTGAGTACCAGAATAAAATTTGGATGATATTATTCCAATTTTAGATTTTCATCTCTTCCGAGAGTTGGATGTTGGTTCAAGAGACTTGAATTCTTCATCTGCTCTGCTGCTATCATGTCCCTGTCAGTTCATGTGATTTCGTCTAATTCTTAAGTCCCACCGGATTTCTACGGTTTCCGGTCTACATTTATGAGTATTCCGACTCATTCTACAAAATATGTCTATATTGGGTGCGTCTAAGCTTTCCCTCAACATTTCTAAAAAGGCAAATAAGAATTGACTTACCGCAGCAGCTGAAGAAAAGGAAGGAGAAGCTCAAACCTCTTTCCGGAGCACATTTGAATGTTGCGCTGGAAAACCCTCGCCTGAGACTGGGAGATCACTAGGGAACGTCACCAACTGTAAGGATCCATCCACTGGCCCAAACGCGGAGTCCAGTTGTCTGGTTGAAGGTTAATGCATGTTCGGTCTTTTCACAGCGCTTCTGCAAAGTTCACTTAATTTATCAGGATTTAGTTTCGTTTTTAATCTAGCTCCATGTTTAATCTGACTCCAATTTCATATGATCGTTAGAATTTAGGTGTTTAATTTAGGCTGATCGTAAATATCAATTAAGTATTAATTTATATATCTGATTATTTCGGACTCGCTATACTCGCGATCACGAAAACGCCAGTCTGATTTTTGAGTCAGAGGTATGTAGGTGACTAAATACCCTTTTGACAGCCGCCTACTGCTTGCCTTCACAAAAAGTGTAGTTTACTTTTAGTCTTCGCCGGTACAACTTGCTAACATCAGTGATGGACAGAAATCAGGAGGTCTCAGATGATGTGCCTACTGCTCCATTCAATCCCGAGCCTCCAGTTTGCTCTATCCTGGTCGTAATTCGCGGTATCACCAGCCTCCTCACAATCTACTAGAAATAAGGATTTCAGACGAGTCTAAAATGAATCAAATAATAACATTTTATTTGTCAGGTAAAAATGTATCATGCCAATTACATAGTTTAACAATGAGAATCCAATTGAGAATTAAATTCAGTTCCAATTAAAATAAATACATAACATCAATTACTCAAAGATAAGTCTAAGAGTGAGAGATGCATACCTGACCGCAGAGAGATACACAGCAGCATGTGAGAGATTTGGAGGCAAAGCCCCAGAGCCTCTCACACACAGTGTGGGGTTCTTCTGAATACAGAATCCCCCCGTAATGTTTTGTCACTTCGCTTATATACCCAGACCAAAACAAACAAATCTTCCAATCAGTTGTAAAACATAAAAGACCTTTTGGTTTGTCAGGAGATCTCGTGGCCCAGGGTCACACCTGGACGGTAGATTCTCACCCGACCCTAAGGGGAGAACACACCCCTCAGCAGCAAAACACAATTCTACAAAAGTGTTTAGTCTTCCTCATAATATAAGTGACTTCTGTGAAATTGAGACCATTTTACCAATCGCACGGAGACCTTTAGAATGATACCAAACATGAAAGGGAAAATTCAACATATTCACAAAATGTAACACATGTAGAATATGGACATTCTTAGTGACTTTCAGTGGAACCTTTTGGGGGAAAAGTGTGAGGTGCAGGGAGGGGAGAGGAGAGGGAGGAAGGGGGTTGTAAATGAGCAATAGAGGTGGTGTTGTTTGCCCTCTTTGAAGATCTCTTCTCCAGATTAGTTTTATTGTTTTGTTGCATGGCATCTGTTTTGTCAGGGTTCCTGGACTTTGAATTCATGAGGAAATAATTTCACATCTTACACCAGCAGAGGGAGCCCCTGCCCATAGACTGCCTGTTACCGCTCCCTCTGCCTACTTCTGTAGCAGGGATATGTTGTTACACCAGATTATTCATTTTATTTATTTATGGTACTTTATTTTATTTTAATTATTTGTTATGGGGTATTTTATTTTGAAAGAAGGTTGTGCGCTCTTATCAGAGGTGATCATCACAGTATGCACGTTGGCTGACGTCATGCGTAATTGAGAGAAGGAAATCCCAGCGCAACCTAGGCTTGTCCTCTTTCCAGCGATGCCATTAGAGGAGAGGGGTACGATTTCATGAGCTCTCTTCATTTCATGTATATTAAGTTTTCTAAGTGTTCACTTCATGTTTAAAAGATCAAATGTGAGAAAGTATTCAATCTGACGTTATGTCAGTATCCCCCATATCACAACCTGCTCACGTCATGTCAAGCAAGTGTGACGAGCGCCTCCGGACTCATCAGCGTCGCCCTGGCATCAAACGCAACTCACCTGCATGTCCTCACCGCGGGCTGATCGGTCACAGCTGCCATCAATCAGCCCACAGCCATAAAGGCTGCAAACGCTGAACATCAGACAGACTTTGGTCTCAGGCCGAATGCATCACTTGTCTAACTTATCTCTCTGTTCCCCCAGACAGCAGCAAGTGACCGACAGCCCCCTATTCTGTTGGAGCACGTTTTGGACCCACTATCTGGACATTGAGCACAGAAGAGCACCAACCACGTCAAGTACCATTTACCGGCTTCACTTCTTTCACATTGGAAATAAAATCCACTCTCCGGGAGTTTCACCTGGTTCAACTGGTTTCACCCCCTTTGAGCTCCTGTTCGGCCGTCAACCCCGAGGGCTCCTAGATGTTGCCAAGGAAGCTTGGGAGCAGCAGCCTGTCCCTCATCGCACGATAATCGAGCACATACACCAGATGAGGCAATGGATTGATCGACTGATGCCGTTAGTCCTCAGCAAGGCCCAACAGGCGCAGCAACACCAGTATAACCGGGCAGCCCAACCACGGGAGTTCCAGCCGGGAGACCGCGTCATGGTCCTGGTCCCCAGCTCCGCCTGCAAGTTTCTGGCCTCCTGGCAAGGGCCATACACAGTGCTGGAGAAGCTTGGTCCCGTCACTTACCGTCTGAGGCAGCCTGGAAGAAGGCAAATGGAGCAACTGTACCATATAAACCTCCTGAAGAGACGGGTGGGGACCCGGGACCAGGTTGCCGCCCTCAGTCTCACCAAACCCGTGGTTGTTGACGTCAAACCCCCACCTCTCGGCTGCCCAGATGACGGAGCTGCAGCACCTGGTCAGTCAGTTCGGGGATGTGTTCTCCTCTCAACCTGTGCAGACCAATATCGTTCAGCACGACATCCGAACACCTCCTGGAGTCATCATTAGGCAACGGCCCTACCGAGTCCCAGAAGCTCGTCGGCAGGCTATTGAGAAAGAGGTCCAACAAATGCTGAGGTTGGGGGTAATATGAACCATCCCAGAGTCCCTGGTCCAGCCCCATTGTAATGGTACTAAAGCCGGATGGCACCCTCCGCTTCTGCAACGACTTCCGCCGCCTGAATGAAGTCTCTGAGTTCGACGGCTGCCCCATGCCTTGGGTTGACGAGCTGCTGGACCGACTGGGGAGGGCCCGGTACATCACTACCCTGGACCTTACAAAGGGTTACTGGCAAGTACCTCTTTCTGAAACCGCTAAACCAAAAACTGCATTCTCTACCCCCAGTGGCCACTGGCAATACCGGACTCTCCCCTTCGGCCTCCACAGGGCCCCCGTGACGTTCCAGAGGATGATGGACATCATCTCGCGGCCCCACCAGGCCTATGCGGCCACCTACCTGGACGACGTGGTGGTCCATTCCGAGGCATGGGAGGAACATCTGGATCGTCTGCAAAGGGCGCTCTCGGAGCTCTGGTGGGCTGGACTCACCGCCAACCCCCGCAAATGCCACCTAGCGTTCTCCGAGGCCAAGTACCTGGGCTTCCAAGTTGAACGGGGCCTCATCCGACCACAGGAGAAAAAAAACACAACTCTCCCAGACCCCAAACAAAGACCCAGGTATGAGCTTTTTGGGGGTTGGCGGGGCATTACCGTTGTTTTATCCCCAACTTCTCCTCTTTAGCCGCCCCTCTAACAGACCTGACTAGGAAGGGGCAGCCGGAGAAGGTATGTTGGACAACCACAACGGAGGAAGCTTTCACCTGGATCAAGACGGCGCTTACGTCCTTGCCTGTATTCCACGCCCCGGATTTTAGCTGCCCCTTCCTGCTGCAGATGGATGCCTCCGACACAGGACTGGGAGCCGTCCTGTCCCAAATCCAGTAGGGTTAGGAGCATCCAGTCATTTATATCCGCAGGAAGCTGTCCTCGGCCGAGAGGAACTACGCCACCATCCAAAAGGAAGCCCTGGCCGTCAAGTGGGCAGTCCTGGGGCTGAGATACTACCTCCTAGGCCGCAAGTTTACCCTGGTAATCAACCACGCGCCCCTACAGTGGATGGCTCACGCCAAGGACACCAACGCCAGGAATGTGACGAGCGCCTCCAGACTCATCAGTGTCGCCCTGGCAACAAACGCAACTCACCTGCATGTCCTCACCGCGGGCTGATCAGTCACAGCTGCCATCAATCAGCCCACAGCCATAAAGGCTGCAAACGCTGAACATCAGACAGACTCTGGTCTCAAGCCGAATGCATCGCTTGTCTAACTCATCTCTCTGTTCCCCCAGACAGCAGCGAGTAACCGACAGCCCCCGATTCTTTTGGAGCACGTTTTGGACACCCACTATCTGGATGTTGAGCACAGAAGAGCACCAACCACGTCAAGCACCATTTACCGGCTTCACTTCTTTCACCTTTTTTTCATTGTAAATAAAATCCACTCTCCGGGGAATTGTTTTCACTAAGCCTGCCTTGTCGAGTGATTCTTCACCCCATGACACAAGCCAGAGATTTCTCACACCAAGCCTACCAAACCAAAGCCAGTTCACGTCATACCTACCCAACTAAAGCCCGCTCACATCATGTCCACCAAGCCAAAGTCTGCTCAAGTCATGTCTGGGATTATTCAAATTGCATCAGAGCACTCTCACGCCATGCCTGCCAAGCCACAGCCTGCTCACGTCACGTCTGCCGCTCCAGGGCCTGCTCATGCCATGCCTGCCACTCCAGGGCCTGCTCACGCCATGCCTGCCGCTCCAAGCCCATGGCCGCCATCCCAGAGCCAGTCCACAAGATGGCCGCCATCCCAGAGCCTGTTCACAAGATGGCCACCATCCCCAAGCCTGTTCACAAGATGGCCGCCATCCCCAAGCCTGTTCACAAGATGGTCGCGCCATCTGAGTCCCCAGCCAAGATGGCCTCTCCATGTCTGTCCCACCCAAAACAAATCAAGTGATGGCTGATCCTACCATGTCAAGTCAAGTCAGGGCTGCACTTTCAGTGCCAAGTCAAGTGACAGCTGTATTTCCTGAGCTACATCAAGTCACAGCTGTTCCCCATGAGTCAAGCCACATCACAGCTGTTCACCATGAGCCAAGTAAGTTGCTGCTGTTGTCCCCGAGCCAAGCCAAGTACAGTTGATGCTTCGATGAGCGAGTCAAGTTACTGCTGTTGTTCCCGAGTCAAGTCAATTACAGTTGATCTTCATGGGCTGACGCTGAGTCAAGTCCACGCTGACCTTCGCGGAGCCAAGTCAAGTCACAGCTGATCTTCCTGAGCCAAGTTAACACACAGCTGTTCTTCATGAGTCAAGTCAAGTCACGGCAGACCTCCCTGAGTCAAATCAAGTTACGGCTGATCTCCCTCAGTCAAGTCAAGTCACAGCTGCCTTCCTAACAGAGCCTCTTCAGGACATGGCTGCTAGCATAGATTCTCGCCAAGCCACGGCCTTCATGCCCGAACCTCGTCAGGTCCAGTTTGACCTCCTAGAGCCTGTCTGCCTGTCTGTTTCACTGTCTGCCACTGCTCCAGGCCCAGGTCCTCTAAGGTTCCACTGTCTGCCACAGTTCCACGGCCCAGGTCCTCCAGGATTTCACTGTCTGCCACAGCTCCACAGCCCTGGTCCTCCAAGGTTCCACTGTTTGCCACAGCTCCACGGTCCAGGTCCTCCAGTGCTTCAGTGTCCATGATCCAGGCCCACCTCCTCTGCACGGACCTGGCCCTCCATCCCACCCCTTCTATGGTTACTTTACAATACTTTGCGGAGTCCTGTTTGGCATGGCCCTTCTTATATGGCTGCCAAACCGGACTCCGCAAAGTATTGTTTTGCCTGTGCGGACTCTACCAAGCAGTTTCCCTAATTTCATTGCCTTGCTTTTGTTATTTTCCTTAGTTTAGTTTCATAGTCATAGTTTTGTCTTGTTTCTTTGCCATAGTTTTTTCCTTGTTTCATAGCCTTGTTCATTTGCTACTTTGGACTGCACTCTTGGATTGTGACCTTCTGCCTGCTTATTTGGATTACGCCTTTGTCTTGCCTTTGTATTACTGTTTGTTTGGAGATCGACCCTGCCTGTCTTGACTACGCTGTGTTTAAAAAAGCTTGCATCTGGATCTAACACGTTTCACTGGAGTCCCGTTACAAGTATAATATTTTTTTATAAGCAGACTGTCTTTGTTGTTGACTTATAATTGTTTAGTCTACAGTATGTTTGAACATTGATCTGTGAGACTAAAGTGATTTATGACAATAGTAGACAGTAACAATTTCATTTGTTAACATTAGCTATTAAATATATCTAATGTCATAGCTAATATACAGTGGTTACGGAATGTATTCAGACCCCTTTAAATTTTTCACTCTTTGTTATATTGCAGCCATCTGCTAAAATCATTTAAGTTCATTTTTTACCTCATTAATGTACACACAGCACCCTATATTGACAAAAAAAACACAGAATTGTTGACATTTTTGCAGATTTATTAAAAAAGAAAAACTGAAATATCACATGGTCCTAAATATTCAGACCCTTTGCTCAGTATTTAGTAGAAGCACCCTTTTGATCTAATACAGTTTTTTTTTCGGAAAGATGCAACAAGTTTTTCACACCTGGATTTGGGGATCCTCTGCCATTCCTCCTTGCAGATCCTCTCCAGTTCTGTCAGGCTGGATGGTAAATGTTGGTGGACAGCCATTTTTAGGTCTCTCCAGAGATGCTCAATTGGGTTTAAGTCAGGGCTCTGGCTGGGGCATTCAAGAACAGTCACAGAGTTGTTGTGAAGCCACTCCTTCATTATTTTAGCTGTGTGCTTATGGTCATTGTCTTGTTGGAAGGTGAACCTTAGGCCCAGTCTGAGGTTCTGAGCACTCTGGAGAAGGTTTTCGTCCAGGATATCCCTGTACTTGGCCGCATTCATCTTTCCCTCGATTGCAACCAGTCGTCCTGTCCCTACAGCTGAAAAACACCCCCACAGCATGATGCTGCCACCACCATGCTTCACTGTTGGGACTGTATTGGACAGGTGATGAGCATTGGCTTCTGGTCGTTTCAAACGTCTTGCATTTAAGGATTATGGAGGCCACTGTGCTCTTAGGAACCTTAAGTGCAGCAGAAATTTTTTTTGTAACCTTGGCCAGATCTGTGCCTTGCCACAATTCTGTCTCTGAGCTCTTCAGGCAGTTTCTTTGACCTCATGATTCTCATTTGCTCTGACATGCACTGTGAGCTGTAAGGTCTTGTATAGACAGGTCTGTGGCTTTCCTAATCAAGTCCAATCAGTATAATCAGACACAGATGGACTCAAATGAAGCTGTAGAACCATCTTAAGGATGATCAGAAGAAATGGACAGCACCTGAGTTAAATATATGAGTGTCACAGCAAAGGGTCTAAATACTTAGGACCATGTGATATTTCAGTTTTTCTTTTTTAATTAATCTTCAAAAATGTCAACAACTACATGTTTTTCTGTCAATATGGGGTGCTGTGTGTACATTAATGAGGAAAAAAATGAACTTAAATGATTTTAGCAAATGGCTGCAATATAACAAAGAGTGAAAAATTTAAGGGGGTCTGAATACTTTCCGTACCCACTGTATGTTCATGTCAGTTCACAGTGTATTAACTAATTAACAGGAAATTTTTGAATTTAAAACTGTATTAGTAAACATTGAAACTTACATTAAGGTTATTAAATGCTGTACTAGTTGTTTATCATCAGTTCATGTTAACTAATGTAATTAATGTTATCAAGTAAAACCTCGTAAATTGGATAAATAGCTCACATCTTAATGCAGGGGTCAACAAACTTGATCCTGGAGGGCCGGTGTCCTGCAGAGTTTAGCTCCAACTTGCCTCAACACACCTGCCTGGAAGTTTCAAGTAAACCTACAGTATTAAGACCGTGGTGTGTTTGATTACGGTTGGAGCAAAACTCTGTAGGACACCGGCCCTCCAGGACTGAGTGTGATGACCCCTGTCTTAATGAGTAATTTAGCTGATTTTCAACCTTTGCATACATTTGTAACTTTTGTGTAGTTTGTAGTATATTTAAATGAACTATGTGTAGTCTTTCTCCATGTTACCTGCACACAGATATCACTGTTTATTTGTCAGCAAACGAAGATGAAAAACATATTAGTAAGTTGATCATCATAGATCTGATTCAGTGTCTTTTCTCTTTCTGTTTTCAGTCTGTGTGGATGCAGAATTACAGACGAACAGTGTCTCATCCTGACTTCAGCTCTGAAATCAAACCCATCACACCTGAGAGAACTGAACCTGAGCTGGAATAAACTAGGAGACTCTGGAGTGAAAAACCTCAGTGATCTACTGATGAACACACAATTCAAGCTGGAGAAACTAGAGTTAGTATCATTATACTGTACAGCAGTGACAGTGACATTAAAGTTCATGCTTTACTTTCATAAAGTCACCATGAAATTAAAGTTGACAGTTATAATTTTTGTTTATGAAATATTGCAATAATTAAATGCATTAATCTATGTACATAATGTATGTTTAATTTATGTGCCCTTCTGATCTTTCATCTAAATAACTTAAATGACAGCAATACAATTAATTGTTAATGGACCAAATTAAATCCTGCCATACTTTGTTTGTTTTTCTTCATTCACTCAGACATACTGTACAATAAATTGTAACAGTTACAAAGTGTTTATTGATGATAAAATACTCTTAAAATGTCTTTAGGTAAATTGTAATTAAGAAACAGAATTTTAACTAAATCTTCACATTTTAATGTCATTTTTAAGTAGTTCAATAGTTGATCCTAGATCTTAATCTACTTTGTTAATCTTTTTTTCTTCTGTTCTTGTTTATGGTCATATAATGTTTTTGGCAATGTTTTAATTATTACACTGTATGGTGTTAACACATGATGAATTTACTCACATGAACTTGACACTTGTCTGATTCATTGTCTTTTCTCTTTCTGTTTTCAGTCTGTATAGATGCAGAATTACAGAGGAACAGTGTCTCATCCTGACTTCAGCTCTGAAATCAAACCCATCACACCTGAGAGAACTGAACCTGAGCAGGAATAAACTAGGAGACTCTGGAGTGAAAAACCTCAGTGATCTACTGATGAAAACACAATTCAAGCTGGAGAAACTAGAGTTAGTATCATTATACTGTACAGCAGTGACAGTGAGATTAAAGTTCACTGTTTAGTTTAAGTCCGCTGGACTCTTGTCACATCATTTTCAGTGCTGCACTTTCTGGCATTTCTCCATCTGAAGAAAGATTCAGGAATACAATGTTTTTGTGTGTATCTGTAAAAAACAGCATGAAACTTGCTGAAATTTGACATCTGTGCTGTAATAATGGTAATAGTATACTATTATTACTGTTATTACTAATAGTATATTTCACTAATTTTTTATTAAGGGGAATGTATATTTAGTATATTTGTATAGTTAGAAATCGTAAACTACACTCTAAAATGGCTTGAAAAATCGTCAATTATTTTATTTGACTGATTTGTTGATTTTCTTCCATTAGAAATGTGAAAATAGACCATTTCATAATTTAACTTTACTATTGTTTCTATATTGATTCTACATATTAATTTCCATTGGTAAAATTGACTTATTTGTTGTTTGAGGGTCCAGACTTGGATTGTAACTAGTCTCCCCAAATACTCCTCTCTTGGTTTGTTCATTCATATATTAGAAGTTTTCATGATTTTGCTGGTTTATTAGTGAATGTATGACATTTGTTCATGATGCATCATAGATCTGATTCATTGTCTTTTCTCTTTCTGTTTTCAGTCTGTGTGGATGCAGTATTACAGAGAAACAGTGTCTCATCCTGACTTCAGCTCTGAAATTAAACCCATCACACCTGAGAGAACTGAACCTGAGTATGAATCAAATAAAAAACACAGGAGTGAATCACTTATGTGACGTACTGAAGGATTCACACTGTAAACTGGGGAGATTGAGGTCAGTAACATTCACATACAAGAATCAAAATGATTAAAATCACTTTAACAGTTTAAACCAAAACACTTTATAGTATCTAACGATGTCTACAGAAGCTTCTTAAACAAGCTCATCCAGTAAGTAAAACTGTTAAAGTGTGGAATAAAGAGTCTTCAACATGTTTTACACTAAGTCCCTGACTTTTTGCGACAGGTGGGATTCAGTTTACAGCACATCTCATTCATTCCTATGGTATCCGTAAACGGAGATTGAGTGTCGCACAATTCTGACTGAAATTCAGTGACGTCAGTGCTGTAATGTGATTGGTTATTATAGGACACGTGATCCAAGGTAGCTGTTACGCTTTGTCCAGTAGTAACCAATACAGACCCTCATGGCTCTGAAACCCATGGAAGGCAGCCCAGATGACATCCCAGATGGGCAGTCAGGGTTTGCTAGTCAAGTCCTGTGTAAAAAGGACCATTCCAGCCACCTTGCATATAGACAAAATACATTTCCCAGGAGGATATCTTCAGTGTAGTGAAGCTTCATTTAATGAAGAGTAACTGTTAGCTTAGCTCATTACATTTTCCAAGTAGCTTCCAAGTGACCAACACTGTTAAAAAGTGCACAGTTCATTTGTGGAGTAACCTTCCTATCACTTCAGGATATTTACAGCACTAGGGTCATCATGAGGACCCACAACATCATCAGGGACAATACACATCCACAACACAGCCTCTTCACACTTCTGCTGTCTGGGAGATGTACAGGAGTATGAAATCAAGGACAGAAAATGCATTTCTAATAATTTTTATAATTTATTAATTATGTTTAGAAGTCTTTTGATGGGTTTCATCAAGGAGCTGTGAAACCGGTTACACTCACTGAATGAATCACATTTGTACCAAACTCTTACAAAGCAAAAACAAACATTCTCCTTCAATCCATGAACGTTTCTCACAGTTAATGTACACAATCTCACAGTCTGAAGTGTCTGTCACACATGCTGTTGTGAATAATTAAGCAAAGCATCTTCTCATTGGATAAAAACACACAGTCTCATGAATAATTATGAGACACCGAGGCGTCATTGAAGTACTATAGTCCTTTACCACGCCACAAACTGTGACGATCACAACTGTGTCACAAACTGTGACATCAACACAATGTAGATTTTAAACCTGGAAGACAAAAATTATGCAAAAAGCTCAAAATGAACCACTTTTCTCCAACAACTAAAATTAACAGATGTTTACATTGTCTTCTATGATGTGAAACACAGACACCTCTGCTAAAATCTCAGAAAAAAAGTAGTCTGGGGTTTCATGGCCCTTTAAAAACTAACTTCCCATTACCATCACTGACTGTTACCTTGTTTGTTGCACAATATATATTTGTATATTTTCGTGTATATTCATATATTTTTGTATAGTTAATCTGTCTATATTCTTTACCGTATATTTTTGTGTAATAGAGACTTGCAAAGTAAGTTGTTGTGTGGTCTAAACATCTGAAAGTTGTATTAAGTGTTTCTGTCCACTTCACTTATTGCCCATACAGCAGGTCAAATACCCAACCGCCGGGCCCCACTTTTGCAGAATAAAAAAAAAATTCAAGCCCCACCCCCGCATATACACATAAACACAAACACAACTTCAGAAGGATTTATTTGAAACTTAATAATTAAAATTCAGTGTGTGACAACTTACTGAAAAAAAAAAACTAAACAAGGAACTAGTTACTTTTAGAGTAGAAACATTAAAAGTAAAGCATGCAGCTTTACTATGTATTATTTTTTGTACTATGTAACAGCATTCATTGTTTTGTTTTTTTTAAAAAACTGATTTTCTCATATTTTCTTCTCTTTGTTGTAGTTGCGATCTTTGAAGTAGATTCATCATCTACTTTACATTTACCTGGCACTTGTTGTCTTTCCAAAAACTTGTCCATGCTTAGAGCAGCACTAATATTCATCATTCAGTCATAATTTTACTCAGCTAAGGGCAATTCTCATTTCTGATATCAATTGCACCATCTAGTGGTCTGTTATTTTATGACAAAAACTGCTACAACTGATTACAGACAGCTGTAGGGTACTGCGAGTCGTCTTGAGGTAATAAAATATGATGAAATTCATATTTTGTGTTAAATTATTTACATATGTGGCAAGTAGCCATATAATAAGCAAGATAATTTCACAGTGGGGTCTTGTATCACCCTGAAAATGTTTCTTTTTACATAAAAATCTAGGGATGTACCGAAATGAAAATTCTTGGCTGAAACTGAAACTGCTTTGTAATAATTATTTATTATTTTATTCATTAATATAGTCATTTTGTAAGACTTTTTATTTAACTCAAAAATATGAATGATACTGAATAAAAAAAAAAAAATAAAAAAAAGCCAATAAAATAACCACATTTATTAAAAAATTAAAAAATCTCAATATATTATTTTTATTCAGTTCTATGAAACAGAATCAGATATAACTTTTTTGATTAATTATCAAAATAATGTATAGTCCTACAAAACTATTATTATCAGAGCATGTGAGCAGAGCATACCGTCACGAGAGGGTAGCGTCATTTTATCAGCGTTGTCCAGTACAGCATTGTCCAGTACAGTACAGTTGTCCAGTACATGTAATGCCACGCCAGCATGGACTGACTGTTACTGCTCCCTCTGCTGCTTCATTGGTTACCTCCTGTTTGGTGGCCATATAAGGAGGCCTAAACCAAACAGGCCTCCGCAAAGTATTGTTTTGCCTGTGCAGACTCTACCAAGTGTTTTCTCGGTTTTCATTGCCTTGTTTTGTTATTTCCATGGTTTTGGTTCATTGTCATAGTTTTTTGTCTTGTTTTTTGCCATAGATTTTATGTTTCATTGCCATAGTTTTTGCCTTGTTCCATTGCCTTGTTTATTTGTCACTTTTGGACTGCTCACCGGTTTTTGGAC
The DNA here is from genome assembly GCA_012976165.1 of Labeo catla. Taxonomy (NCBI): domain Eukaryota; kingdom Metazoa; phylum Chordata; class Actinopteri; order Cypriniformes; family Cyprinidae; genus Labeo; species Labeo catla. The sequence goes on from VONZ01002159.1 coordinate 59,407, forward strand.
TCTGCCTGTTTGTTTGGATTTCGCTTTTGTCTTGCCTACGTTTCATTGTTTGTTTGGAGATTGACCCTGCCTGTCTTGACTACGATCTGTTTAATAAAGCTCGCATCTGGATCTTACACGCTTCCCTGGAGTCCCGTTACAGAATACTTCGCCTACCAAAGATCCAGCGGCTTTTGTACACAACCATCAACTATGGATCCAGCATCACGCCTTGTTAAACTCCGTCAAGGTAACCGGCCTATTGAACAATATGTTATGGACTTTTGCGAACTGTCACTTCGTGGACTTCAAGGACAGTTCCCTTAAGGACATATTTTTTTTTTATTTTGGCCTGAGCAAAGAAATTTCAAATAAAATGCCAGGTCATCACCGCCACTGGTCTCTAGTACAGTATATTGACTATGCGTTGTTGCTGACTGGATCTGCATTTACTGTAGGGATCGCCAATGATAAACCCTACCATCCTCCCGTACCAGCCACACCTAAATGCTCATATGTCATGTCTGGTATTGTCACTATCATGCCAGAGCCTTCTCATGCCAAGCCTGCCAAACCAAAGCATGCTGAAGTCACGTCCACAGAGCCAAAGCCTGTTCACGTCATGCCTGCCAAGCCAAAGTCTGCTCACGTCACATCCACCAAGTCACAGTTGACTCACGTCATGTCCTCTGCTCCAGGGCCTGCTCACACCATGCCTGCCCTCCCAGAGCCAGTTCACAAGATGGCCGCCATCCCAAGCCTGTTCACAAGATGGCGGCCCCATCTGAGTCCCCAGCCAAGATGGCTGCCACACCTGAGCCTCATCTATCCAAAATAGTCTCATCCAAATCTCACCTTGCCATGTCTGTCACACCCAAAACAAATCAAGTGATGGCTGATCCTCCGGTGTCAAGTTAAGTCAGGGCTGCACTGACCGCTGTGATTCCTGAGCCACGTCAAGTTACAGCTATTACTTCGGAATCAAGCCAAGTCACAGCTGTTGTTCTCCATGAGTCAAGTCACGTTACAGCTGTTGTTCCTGAGTCAAACCATGTTGTTCCTGAGTCAAGTCACGTTACTACTGTTGTTCCTGAGTCAAGTAAAATTACAGCTGGGTTGTCTATATTAAGCCAAGCCACAGCTGATTTCCATGAGCCAAGCCAAGTTACAGCAGATCTTCATGAGCCAAGTCAAGTTGCTGCTGTTGTTCCTAAGCAAGCAAGCCCAGCTACAGTTGGATCTGATATCAGTGCAGCCAGTGGCAGATCTCTATGATGGACATTAAGCACCAAGTCTACTGGTCACAGCTGATCTTCCTGAGCCAAGTCAAGTCACAGCTGACCTCTGACCAAGTCAAGTCACAGCTGGTCTTCATGAGTCAAGTCAAGTCACAGCTGATCTTCCTGAGCCAAGTCAAGTCACAGCTGACCTTCACGAGCCAAGTCAAGTCACAGCTGGTCTTCACGAGCCAGGTCAAGACACAGCTGTTCTTCATGAGTCAAGTCAAGTCACGGCAGACCTCCCTGAGTCAAGTCACGGCAGACCTCCCTGAGTCAAGTCAAGTCCTGGCAGACCTCCCTGAATCAAGTCAAGTAACTGCTGCGCTCCTAACAGAGCCTTTTCATGACATGGCTGTTAGTACAGGGCCTCGCCAAGCCACGGCCATCCTGCCAGAACCTCACCAAGTCCCCTCTGACCTTCCAAAGCCACGTCACATCTCAGCTGATCCTCTAGAGTCTCATCATGTTTCAGCTGATCCTCCAGAGCCTCGTCGTGTCTCAGCTGATCCTCTAGAGCAGGGTTGGCACTGAAAAGCACTGAAAGTGCAATGGCACCTATTGTATCCGTTAGCATACTTTTTCTTCCGCTCTGGAAGTCTATGGCAGCCCATAGAACCGCTTGCGGGAAAGTTGTGAAATTTGGCACACTGATAGAGGACAGTCTCATCATTAACCACAGCAAATTTGGAGTCTCTAACTCAAACTCTCTAGCACCACCACTTGTCCAAAAATTTCAATCATTTTATGCTAATAACTTTTGAACCGTAAGGCACAGAATCAAAATTCTTTTTTTTCCTCTGAATCCTTGGCTCATGCCGAGTCAAATGAAGTCCAAAAAAATTTAAAAATCGTAAGGTTTCTTTTTTTTCTATACATTTTTATTTGTAAAACCTACTTTTTCGAACTCGTCCTAGACGGTTTGTCTTATTTTCACCAAAATTGGCTCAGATCATCTTCAGACCATGCTGGCAAAATGTTATGGAATTCAAGTTGATTAGTCGAACCGTTCTCGAATAATGCGCAAATGAATTCTACGAAAAGCATGCAAAAATGTATGTGAGGCTATGTCTCCGCAACGGTCTGGCGAATTGAGACCAAACTTTGTGTGTGTAATAACAAGCATGACTTGAGGCTATCTGCAGTGTTTCGGCACAGTGCCACCTAGTGGTCAGGAGATATGGAAAATGGCTTTTTTTGCTTATAACTTCTGAATGGTTTGGTCAAAAATCACAAAAATGGTCTCTTCAGATTCGGTGCATCATGCATGAGTCCAACCATATCCAGTTTTCCCATGTCAGCCATTTTGAGTGTCGACCATATTGAATTTTGTCCAAAAATGCTATATTTTATGGATGCATTGACTTATCGTTACGAAACTCGGTATGTGTCTTCGGCACCATGCCCTGACAGTACTCAAAACGTTTGGATGTAGCGCCATCTTGTGGTCAACAGTTATAATGAAATTTAGAAATCTGCTTATAACTTTAGTTTTAATTGGCCTACTCTAATGAAACTAGTCTTGACATATTCCTTGGATCATTCCGAGATCATTGATACCAATTATGCCATAATTGGATGAACTTCCTGTCCGCCATTTTGATTTATGTTGAAAACCTACTTTTGTGAACTCCTCCTAAACTGTTTGTCTGATTGTCACCAAATTTGACTCGGATCATCTTCAGACCGTGCTGACAAAAAGTAAGGAAACGGATTTTGTTTAGCGCATTAACAAATTTGCTGGAAGGATGCCAATCTGCATCTGAGGCTTTATCTCTGCAGAACTTTGACATATTTGCACCAAACTTTGTATGTGCCGTTATCACCTCACACTGACCACACCACATCAATTTGGTAACAGCGCCACCTACTGGTCAGAAGTAATACACCATTTATTAAACATTAATAATGAAATTTCCAAAAATGTTAATAACTTTAGTTTACATTGGCCTACTCTAATAAAACTCTTGTTATATTCCTTTGATCATGCCGAGAACACTGATACCAATTAAACCATAATTGGACGAACTTTCTGTCCGCCATTTTGATTAATATTGAAAATCTACTTTTTTAAACTCCTCCTAGACCATTGGTCCAAATCGTACACGCTTCCCTGGAGTCCCGTTACATTGACATTAATGACATAATCAAACAGACAAAGAACACCATAAATTAGTAGCAGAATTCGGTAGTGCTGCATGTTGTTTCAGGGTTGGCATCATCTGAAGTCCTCTGAGGGGTTGGCATCATCTCTTCTTAAGTGTTCTGGATCCAGACTGGAGTTCCTAGTTACCATGGGATGTCAATCCCATGGCAGAAACAGAGAACAAATAGGAACATAATTAGTGTAGCTGCTGTTCAAACCAATCAAAGAAAGATTTGTTCAGCCAGAGCTAAAAGATTAATAATGAACATTTGATCAGGTATAACTGCAGGAAAACTTTATGAGATGCATTATTTGAATGCTTGGCTAAAAAGATGAGTCTTTAATCTAGATTTAAACAGAGAGAGTGTGTCCGATCTCTGAACGTTATCAGGAAGGCTGTTCCAGAGTTTGGGAGCCAAATGGAAAAAAGCTCTACCTCCTTTAGTGGACTTTGCTATCCTAGGTACTACCAACAGTCCAGAGTTTTGCGACCTTAGGGAGCGTGATGGATTGTAGTGTGGTACAAGACTAGTTATGTACGCAGGAGCTAATCTGTTAAGTGCCTTATAGGCAAGAAGTAATATTTTATAGCTGTGGAACCTAATAGGTAGCCAGTGCAGAAACTTTGAAATTGTGGTAATATGATCATATTTTCTTGACCTGGTAAGGACTCTAGCAGCTGCATTTTGGACTATCTATAGCTTGTTTATTGAGGTCATGAATGCGTGAGCTAGCATTTCTGCATCAGAAACGGGTAACGTTTCGTAGCTTGGCAGTGTTTCTAAGATGGAAGAATGCTGTTTTTGTTACATGAAAAATATGATTTTCAAAGGACAAGTTGCTGTCCAATATAACACCCAGGCTTTTGACTGGAGTGGAAGTAACAGTACATCCATCTAGTTGTAGATTGTACGCCAAGATATTCTGTGTACTGTTTTTTTATTTTTTTTGGTAAAATAAGTAATATCTCTGTCTTACCTAAATTTAATAGGAGAAAATTATCGGTAATCCAATCTTTTACATTTTTTAACACACTCTGTTAACTTTGATAATTTAGAAGTTTCATCTGGTCTTGTTGAGATATATAGCTGAGTATCATCAGCATAACAATGAAAACTAATCCCGTGTTTTCTAATAATATTACCAAGGGGCAGCATGTATATTGAAAATAGTAGAGGACCTAGGACAGATCCTTGTGGCACTTCATACTTTACTGGTGATAACTGAGATGACTCCCCATTTAAATAAACAAAGTGGTAGCGATCAGACAGGTAGGATCTAAACCATCTTAAAGCCTGTCCTTGAATACCCGCATAGTTTTGTAGTCGATCTATGAGTATGTCATGATCTATAGTGTCGAACGCAGCACTAAGATCAAGTAAAACTAGCAATGACATGCAGCCTTGGTCTGACGCAAGAAGCAAGTCATTAGTGATTTTAACAAGTGCAGTTTCTGTGCTGTGATGGGGCCTGAAACCTGACTTAAATTCTTCATAGATATCTTTTTTTTTTTGCAAGAATGAGCACAGTTGAGCATGTTATGACCGTCTAGGGGTCAGCCATAACAGGAAAAGGAAGAGTCTCAATACCAGAGAGATAATGAATAACAAGAATTTTATTTATAAATAAGGGTTTAGCTTCAGGGGCAGACAAGGCCAAAATAATAAACAAAAAAATTATATTTCTGAGCACTGTACACTTCCTACATCAAAAAGAAAGAAAACCAAAAAACAGTTTCAGCTTACCTTACCTGCGAATTATCTCAGGGAACCGCCCACCTGAAGCACAAACATGCACATACACAGAGAGAACACAAGGGGGCAGAATGCAAACAACGAACAAAATGACTTAGGCTCATAACAAGCAGATACAACTTTCTCTAAAATTTTAGACATAAATGGAAGATTAGAAATGGGTCTGTAATTTGCCAGTTCACTAGGGCCTAGTTGTGGTTTTTTAATAAGAGGCTTAATAACCTCCAGCTTGAATGGTTTAGGGACGTGATCTAAAGATAACGATGAGTTAATAATATTGAGAAGCGGTTCATCTGTGACAGGTAAGAATTCTTTCAGTAATTTAGTGGGTACAGGATCTAATAGGCATGTTGTTGGTTTAGACACAGTGATGAGTTTAACTCTTCCTGTCCTATAGTTGTAAAGCACTGCAGTTTTTCTTTGGGTGTGGTGAAAAAAGCTGACGTATTAGACTCTGTAGAATCTACATTTGTTATAGTATTTCTGATGTTATCTATCTTATCAGTGAAGAAATTCATAAAGTCATTTCTGTGAGGGAATATTTAGATCGGGTGGCGTCTGGTTATTTGTTAATCTAGCCAATCTAGGTTATTTTCTATGAGTTTGCAGATATGCTCAGTTCTAGCAGCCTTTAAAGCCTGTCTGTATCTGGACATACTGTTTTCTAAAACTCTAAAATTCTAATTCTAAAAACTTCCAAGTTTTTCTCCATTTGTGCTCAAGATTACGAGTTTCTTTCTTGACAGCATATGATTAAAATGATGTGTGGGCCCAGTGACATTTTGCTTGACTCCAAATGAGTTTATCAGGAAATGGAGTGTAGCGTCCTGGAGATGTTGTCCGACAGGAGTTCTGCTCCGACTCTGCTGGG
>VONZ01002160.1:0-65405 GCA_012976165.1 Labeo catla
TTAGATGATAGATAGATAGATAGATAGATAGATAAGGTTAGATGATAGATAGATAGATAGATAGATAGATAGATAGATAGATAGATAAGGTTAGATGATAGATAGATAGATAGATAGATAGATAAGGTTAGATGATAGATAGATAGATAGATAGATAGATAGATAAGTTTAGATGATAGATAGATAGATAGATAGATAGATAGATAGATAAGTTTAGATGATAGATAGATAGATAGATAGATAGATAAGGTTAGATGATAGATAGATAGATAGATAGATAGATAGATAGATAGATAGATAAGGTTAGATGATAGATAGATAGATAGATAGATAGATAAGGTTAGATGATAGATAGATAGATAGATAGATAGATAGATAAGTTTAGATAGATAGATAGATAGATAGATAGATAGTAATAATGATAGATAGATAGATAGATAGATAGATAAGGTTTGAAGATAGATAGATAGATAGATAGATAGATAGATAGATAAGGTTTGAAGGTAGATAGATAGATAGATAAGGTTTGAAGATAGATAGATAGATAGATAGATAGAGGTTTGAAGATAGATAGATAGATAGATAGATTAGTTATTAGTTAGAAAGAACATAGATATCTTAAAGCTTAATTGAGTATCAATGGCTTCTAGCAGTTTACATTAAACATAGTTCAAACAGACATGGACTTTTGGTCAATGAAAGTCTATGGGACTTTTTATGATTTTTAATATTAATTTTTAAGAAAACCGTAACTCAAACCAGTCTGAAAAGATATAGCACACTAAGTCAGAACAGTATGAAGATCTGACCCGAGTTTGGAGTATGTAGCTTGAACGGTCTAGGAGGAGTAGGTGTCCAAAAAATTTGCGTTAAGAAAAATAATAAGAAGAAGAATAATAATAAGTTTAAATACAATTTCAGTAAGTTGGCTTTCCCAAGCCAACTTAATAAACACTTTGAGTTGGCTATTTAAAAAGTTTTATTTTTATGTTAAATTATGTAAAGGATAATGTAGAGCGAGGTGGTTGTAACGTTAGCTAATACAACACCAACAGGCTGATTAGGACCCCGACGCGAAGCGGATCCCGCTTATTACATGGCTACCTACCAAATAAATCAATAATTTGACACAAAATTATGATTTAAAAAGGAGTTTATTGAGTTAAAAACGATTGTATTGCTTCCGCTAAAGAAGATAGTGCGCTCCGTCTCTACGGTTAGAATCCTGTGTGCTCATGGCAACGCTCTGTTTTTCATGGCAACGGTGTGTTATAGTTAGCAGCGGTCTGTTATCAAGAAATAAAATAGTGTGTGCGTAGAAAGAATTTGTCCACATGCCGCGCAAGTCCACCGTCTAGGCAGGCTTTTTGTGTTAAATTATATTTCCTGTCGCTGCGCAGGCTCTTTTATTGTACATGACGTCCCGATGACGGGTCCGTTGCATTACGATTAAAAGCAGTATCAATAAAGTAAAAAATGTGATGTGCACTGCAGTCAAGCTCCAGAGCGCTGTTTAAACGAGTGTTCTCACTGATACTTTTGTGATTTGCGGAGTTTTGAGAAGTTTTATAGCCTTGATATTGTTTCTTATTCAAAAGTGGTGACAGAAAAAACTCAGCACCCCCAACCTGAAACCTCTTCCTACGCCCTGTCACAATCACATCATAATCAAAATTAATGTAATTAGGCTTAGAAGCAAATGTATATGTAAGGGAATCAAGTTGAACAATTACATGTAGGCTAATATTCCTCCAAATATCATCAATAATGGTGTGTGCAATACCATTTATAACTTGCATTCAGTTGGTAATTTACTTTATATATATATATATATATATATATATATATATATATATATATATATTTATAAACAATATATACACCTACAGTTTTGATCTTAGGCTTTTCATTAAGTTATTTTTTTCATTAAGTTAAACACTTGTGTTCCTGATATTATTTCATTTAATGAGGCCTCATTGTATTTATTCTTACAATAGATTCCAGATGTGGTCAAGCAACCAGCCAGGAAAGAGGAGAGGCCATCTATGTCAGGTGCATTCTTTTCTCACATCAAGTACAAGCCAGACTCCCAGGAACAACGCATTAAAGAGGAGGCTATAGCTAAATGGGTAGCTCAGACAGCCCACCCTCCACGGACAGTAGAAGATGAGGAATTCATCAACATGATGGAGAAAATAGATAAAAGACTGACTGTGCCAAAAAAGACCAAAATTACAAATCTAGTGGACCAAATGTACCTAGCTGAAAAGGTAAAATTCAAAAACAGACTGGCTATGGCCCGCAAAGTAACCATCGGCATTGACATATGGACTAAAAAGGGGCTTACCGCCTCCTTCCTGGCTGTCAGTGCTTGCTATTTCAATGTTCAGGACAGTAAAGCTGAACACATACTACTGAACCTAAAGCAAATGGTTCACCCACACACTGCTAATTCTATTGTCACTCTTGTGGAGGAATGCACAGAAGAATGGGGGATCCGAAAGGAAAAAATTATCATGATAATAACTGATAATGGAAGCAACATGGTTTCTGCATTTCGCGTTGAAGAAGAGGACACCAGTTCTGATGAGAACGATTCCAACAAGGATAGTGATGAAGAGGAAGAGGCAGACGAAAGGTCAGTCTGTGAATGGTGTTTGTTATTACAGAGAGCTTGTTCACTGTAATAGATATTTGATATTGAATCTAAAAAAAATCTGAAATAAATATGTTTAATTAATTTTATGTAGTGATAAAGTGCTATTGTATAGATTAATAGTTATTGTAGGATTTAATGAAAATAATTGTTGTTTTGTGTTAAACTTTCTATCAGATATGGAACCTTGGAGAGGACCCCATGTGTGGTCCATACCCTTCAGCTTGTCGTCAACATGGTAAAAAAGGAACAAGCAATCAAACGTCTACTGGACAAGGTCCGGCATCTGGTGAGACAGTTTAGCAAATCATCTGTTGCCACAGAACGGTTGCTGGAACAATGTGGACTCATTCTCATCAAAGACTGTGAAACCAGATGGTCCAGTTCTTTTTTGATGTTGTCTCGTTTACTCGAAGTAAAGGACCACGTGACATCGGTGGCTGACACCATGGGCTGGGACTGCCTGCTGCCCAGTGAATGGCAGAAGGTGGCCATCCTCAAAGATTTGCTCCTTCCATTTGCAGAACACACAAAGGTGCTTGAAAGTGACACGTGTTGTTTCTCCCTGGTTGTCCCTGCAATACTGGATTTGAGGAGCCACCTTTCAGACTTCTCCCTTGCTCATGCCAGGAGCTACAGGGATGTAGCTACACTGGCACAGAAGATGTCTGCAAACATGGATTTACGCTTCAGCTGTTTTCTGGATGTGTCGGCAAGCAACTTTTCTCCTCTTGCTGCAGCTGCTTGTTTTGTTGACGCTAGTGTGTCAGCAGAGACCCTGATTGACAGTGATAATGACGACATACAGAATCTCCTTAGTAAAGCTGGAGAGTACATCACTCGCAGTGTACCATACCAGGAAGAGGTGACAGATGATGAGGACATTAGAAATGCAGAGGTCTCAGAGGTGCCTCTGCAAAAGCGGCCTAGATTCAGGTTTTTTAGTGCCCATCGGCCATCATCAAAGCCAAAGACCTCCAAGGCCTCCATCAGACAAGAGGTCCAAAAATTCAAAGAATCCCTGTCCCATGCAAACCCAGAAGAATCCGGCGTGGATTTCTGGTCTTCTCAAAGCTCCACCATGTATCCACTGCTGAAACCCCTGGCATTAGACCTTCTGGCAATCCCAGCTTCCGAAGCGTTTGCAGAGCGGGTCTTTAGTTTAACTGGAGACCTTTCAAGTGGCCGCCGCAACAGAGCAAGAATTACATTAGAAAGAAGTGCTTTTCTAAAACTTAACAAAGTCTAGAGTGATAACTGCAATACTGCTCTGGTTAAAGTTTGGTTAGAGTTATTTTTTTTTTTTTTTACTTTAAATAACCCTCAATGGTTTGGATTTTGCATTCTGTTGCAAATCTTGCCTTTGAACTTGATTGTTTAATTCATTCCTAAAGTGGAAGTTTCAGCAGCTGTAGTAAGCTTTAGTATCAGCAGCTGTAGTAACAACAGCACTGTTAATTGTTGATCCTTGTTAAAGCCTTGTTAAATCTTATTTGTTATTTCCCAAGATCAACCTAGACTGTAAATAGGTTGTATTTTAGGCCCACAGTAAAGTAGGCCTATTCTTTTCAGTTTTTCCGAGTATATTTATTTTATTTCTGATTTGAACAGAAACATGAGACACAAGGAAACCAAAACAGTTTTAAAAACCTTTGTAACTTAAGTTGTCAGTCGGAGTCTGTTGGGACCCAGCTTTTGAATTGTGTTGGTTAAAATAAAATGCTCTTCAGAACAGGTTAATCATTTGTGAATGTGTCTCCTAAATCAGAAATTGAAAACCAGACACGTTTAACATTTGCATTCAACAAAAATCATTCAACAAGTGTATTTTGTCAGGTAATTATGACATTTAACCAATGTTTGAGATATGTGAAACACTTTTTTTACTGAAATGTGTATCAGTAATAATCTCAGTAATAATGTGTTATTTTAAAAAAAGACTACAATTTTTTGACTAAACCTAGACTAAAATATATTGAGTTCTTTTTTGACTAAAACTAGACTAAAATTAAAAGACTTTTAGTCGACTAAAACTTGACTAAGATACCTTGCGTTTTCTTTTGACTAAAACTAGACTAAAATGACGAGACTTTTAGTCGACTAAAACTTGACTAACAAAAAAAGATATGTGAATGACTAAATATGACTAAAACTAACAAGGACATTTGGCACAAGACTAAGACTAAGACTAAATTAAAAATAGGTGACGAAATTAACACTACTTCAGAAAGTTCTGAACTGTTGTTGTCGTCCTCACTCTCCTCTTCAACATCTTCCTCCAGAGTGAAGAAAGAAGGGTCAGTGCTGACACTGGCATAGGTGCTGGTGACTGCTGCAAGTTTTTGCTGCAGAACGTGTCGCTTGTGTAAGATAAAGCAGTATAGCCCCTTGTGCCCTTCTCTGGTCAGCTCTCTGGGTGAATCTAAAGTAAGAAAATTGAGTGATAATTAGGCAGTATTTCATGAATGATATAGTTGGAAACATGCATTGCAGCTTGAATAACTAACTCTGGGCCTGTACTGTATATTTTTGTGCAAAAAATAAAAATAAAATAACAAAAACAAACTACCTAAGAAAAACAGCTACCATTTTAGATGGCCATGTAAAATTATTTGTAGATTTAAAGCAGTATTTATAGAAAACTATGGCATATTGCTTTGCAGTATCAATATAGTACATACTGAATAACAGATAAAGTGGTACATACCATGGATCTTCATTTCCTCAGTCTCTCCTAGCAGGCGGTCCAGTTTGTCCAGCACTTTTTTTAGATGTTGATAGTGCTGAGTCATTTCTTTTATAATAATGATCTTCTCCTCCTCCAATCGCCTGACCAGCATGACTTGATCAAATAATCGCCTCTTCAAGCGGAGACTCACCACTATTTTTGAAAAGAAAAAAAAGAAAAGAAAACACAACACTTAATGATATTCAGGTTGACGTCTAGCAATGTTTTCATTTGTATTCTACCCAGCACAATACATGCTTATTTAACTACTGTGTCACATGGACATCATTTCATTATTACCATCAAATTACCAATTGAAATTGTAATATTTCACAATATATTGGTAATTTTGTGACTTATTGGCAACTTAACTGAAACAACATGGTCATAATTTCATTACCATTGGAAAAATAGGCTACAGTTTGCCATTTAAAATGTGTAATTAAATACCAGAAACAAGACTGAATTTCCTTTAAGATTTGTCTCCTTTCAGTCAGTCAGAGTATGGACGACTGATTTATAGCTTATAGTGACATGACACAGTGCGTGCACATCCACAACCAAAAGCCAGATACACTGCACATGTTTTAATCCGGCAGACGAGTGTGTTTGCTGTGTGTGTGTACTTGGATGGGTTAAATGCAGAGCACCAATTTAGAGTATGGGTCAAAATACTTGACAACGTCACAACTTTTACATAATGCCTGTCTGTGAGCATTTCAGAGCAAATGGTAGAGCATGGCACTAGTAATGCCAAGGTCATAGGTTCAAATAAAATGTGAAATGGTAACTTGAAAGCAATGCAAGTCACTTTGGATAAAAGTGTCTGCAAAATGTATAAAAGTAAATGTAAATTTGTGTGTTCCACAGCTCTTTATGACTGATGTATCAATTTAATTTAATTTCACTTCAAGGAAATGAATTTACCCATTTAAAATACTTAATTTACCATTTTGTCGATACAGATCTTGCTTCTTTCTTCGTATGGAATAAATAATCTCATCGATTTCTCTCTGGAGTTCTTCCTGGCTACTGTCAGAACTGTGTTTCTCTTGGTAAAACAGAAATAAGCAAAGTTGACTATTACAAAAAAACATAGCATCACTTATGAAGTTAAGCCAAATATAGAAATAAAAGTACTAATTGTTAAACAAGCGACTATATGACATACCAGTGGCAGCCCAGTGCCCGACATCACACACCCACCGATCCACATCTTCCACAGAGATGCTAAACTCCTGTTTAAGACTCTCAAGATTGGCTGCTTCCATTTCTGCTCTCTGTGTAGTCTATTTAAAAAATTAAAAATTTAAAAAAAAAAAAAAGCATCACTGCAAAATTAGGCCACAACACAGAGAAAGTCATGAACCATAAATTATGTGATTCTCTTTTGTCTTCTTACATATTTTGGTCACATTTATCTACTATACAAAAATTTTCAGTTTGATTATTACTTGCAATTAAGCAACATGTGTCTAAAGCCAGTATACAAAACATCTCATGTAACCCTCATTTCCTGAAGGAGGGTACAGAGGCATTACGTCAGAACTTAACTGATGTAACGTTGAATGTGTCTGACTGTAAAGGAACATCAAGACCATAACAAGACAAATGTATGTAAAACACATTAAGAGCCAAGAGAGCACCTCATAACCCAGAGGGAAACATGCAGTATAGCCTACTTACTTTGAAAAATCTTTTCGCTAGTGTCGTATGGAGATTCTCCATCTTCCTATGGTTCCATCTAATGGCAAGCATGGTTATCATATCCGCTCTGCCTTTAAAAACAAAACAGATAAGAACAATTCAATTGTACAATCTAGTATTGTGTGTTAAACACATGTACATGATGCAAAAAAGGAGTCAAACTAGGACCTACGTGACTAGAACAATTCAATCAAACACTAGACAGTCAGATGAATGATAATATTTCCTAGTACCTTGTGGACTTAAGCGTTGTAGTAGTAAACTAAACTGATAACATCAGTAGTCATATAAAATGTCTAAGTCCATAATATTATATATGTGTACTTTTCAGTTTTCCTTTTTAACCAACCTGACTTGGTCATGTATTTTGTAGTAAGAGCTGCCCTTGAAAGGAAGCTATTGACCTGTTCCACCTCTTCACCAACAGTATTTCCTGCACCAACCTGATTTCTGCCGCCCCACCTTACCTGTTCAAAAATATCAGATGAAGACATTTATCAATACAACTTTATTTCTTAGATTGTGTATTCTAAATAAAAATGTGAAATGCATACATTTTTAAAATGTAAACATTTGGAGCAAGCTCTTTTTTTTTTAAAAATGACGTAGGGTAATGTTCCTTACATCTTATGACAAACATTTAATTCACACACTATACCTCACATTTGCCAGTGTGAGCCTTAGCATGCATTACAGACAGAAATGGCTTCATCATGGTAAGTGGCTGGAGCTCAGGCAACTTCTCTGCCATCCTCTCCAAATAAGGCCAGTACCTATAAAGGAAAAACCACATGTACATGATGCAAAATGGTAAGAAGTCAAACCAGGACCTACGTGACTAGTACAATTCCCCAAACACTAGACAGTCATGTGAACGATAATATTTCCTTATACCTTCTGGACTTCACTGTTGTAGTAATAAACTAAACTGATAACACAGTAGCTTTCTAAGTCCATAATATAATATATGTGTACTTTGTAGCTAGCCATAATATTATGCCCACAGCATAATGGTAAAACATAATTTGGCAGTGGTTGTTTATTTACCTGCAAGCAATGTCTGTACAAAAGAATGTTGCATTTGCAGCTTGTTCCAGCTCCTTTTGCAGGAACATTGGGTAGGCATATATTTCTCCACGGTAGTGATTTAAAGCTTGCAGCAAGACTCCATGTCTGCACACAGCTATTTCAAGGCCCTCTTCATCCACCTTGGCTCTGGACTTCTGTGATATTTCTCTGCCTGCTGTAAATGTTGCAGGCCCACAGACATCTTGACCTGTCCTCTGAAAGTAGAGGCAATGCATTACATGTAATCCCAAGACAATTTCAAAATAAACAAGGTTTTAGAGTTGAACAAATCCTTACACTAATCATCTGGCTTCTAATTTGTTCAACAAAGGCAGATACTTTGGCATCTTGTGCAATGAACAGTCCATCAAAAAGAGATGGTTCATCTGTCCTGTTAAATAAGAAGATTTAATTGATCTCTGAAGTGACTGCCACTAAAGAGAAACAACAAAAACAGAAAAACAGAGAAACACAACAACTACAACTGACTTCAGTACAGCCTTAGATGCAATATATCTCTCTATATATACAGTATAATATATATATATATATATATATATATATATACACATATATACATACATAAATAAAAGATCTCACTGACCCTTTGGACTTCTTGAACCGGTAATGTTTTCTATTACCATCTGCAGATATAGCCAGCATGTCTGGTGTACATGCTGGGCATTTAAAGGGTTCCGTCAGGCACAGATCTTCTTTCTTAAAATTGCTGAAGGCAAACTCTCGAAAGACTCTATGGAAGGTATCACCACAAATACGACTTGCCTAAAAAAAAAAAGAGGGATGGTAACATTTTTGAAGTCAGAAATTCAAAAATGATCCAAATGAAAAACTTCTTACCCGACCAGTGCAAAGTGATCGATGTTCAAGCATTTTGAGAAATGCTTGTAGGGATAAAGCTGGGCTAGCCAATTTCATCTGCTCAAATGATGTGAACACATCAAACTTGAACAGCATTTGGCAGCTGGTGGTTGCTGGCCAGTCTTTATATTCAAGCAAGTCACTAATCCCAGGAGTCCACTTGCAAGAACAAAATGGACAGCATATACTAGGCAGGCACAGGTTGTATGAACCTTAAAATAAACATGTGGTTACTATTTGACCAGTATATGTACAGCAAAAGACAAAAAAATAACAGCAAGCCACTATTATGCATGATTTTATATACCGTTGATAGTCACCAAGACAGTCTGGGATGACTGTGAAAGCTTGGCTTGGACCACAGGAGCAAATTTGCATTGGTGGAGGAATAGGAAGCATACACACTGCAGATTTCAGAAAGTAATATCAGTAAACTGCAGACAAGAACTTAAGTTGTACCATTGTGCATATAGTGGACATTATGAAAACATGATGAGATCCTAAAAATTCTTCTAAATTCTTTGAACACACCTTGTTTGTGGAGTTGATACTGGCCACTCTCATCAATCACCACTAAGGATGTTGGTGGAATAGGCTTGAAAAAACCATCAATAATGGCTTCTCTGTCATGGAACACATGCTTTCTGTGGATCTCAGAGTCACATGTCGAACAAAAAAACTGACACCCTGATGGAACACACTCTAGACACCGGACAACAGCGTCAACAGCTTTGCACTGTTGACAGCAATGCTGTGTTACAGTCTCTGCAGCCAGCATGCAATTTAAGATCTCTGGAAATGCAGCCCTAAATTTTTTTTCAGACGTGACCTGTCTTTTGGTCCATACAGACATAGTGGGTGCCCCTTCTATTTCATCTGATGCAGAGACATTAACAGAATTTAGTAGGTTCTTCAGTCTCTGAAGACATTGATCTGAAAAAATTAATAAATAAATAAATAACAATTAGAGTAATAATGAAAACTACAGTAGAATTAATGCATTTTAATAAAGCAAATTATGTGACATTTTTCATTTTAAATGTGAAGGCTGAAATTATTTAGACTGTAAATTTATAGTTACCAAGACTTGGGATCTCTTGTGGACTCGGGACCTCTTGTGGACTCTCCTCAACTTCTGCATGCTCCCTTGTGCCAGCGGGTTTAACTGCAAACACAAAATGTAATGATACAGAAAACATAACTGCTGACCAAAAGCATACACACTTGTAAAAAAGACTGTATATTTTACTAACCAGATCGATTCTTCTTATTAACATGTGGTATGATGTTCCCATGCTGGTCTCTATTCCTCCAGGAAACATTGCAGTCTTGAGTTCCCTTTTGTTTTCTTTTTTTTGTAGTCTAACATTAAAAACAAAATGAATTTTTTGGGGAGGCCTGAGCAGAACCCCAATTTTTGAAAAAATGTAAGTAAATGGCATGATAGACAAATATGTGAAAAATTTTACTTTTTGGGCTTCCAACTCATCTGCCATGGTTTTTGCTGCCTCCAGCCATTCTTTAAACTGTCTGAATGACTCTGATGCCATCGGAAGATTTTGATGAATTAATAAAGTCAAAGGTACAAACAAATACAAAAGGGAGAGAGAGAAAAACAAGAAAGAGAAAGAGAGAGAAGTAGGAGGAGGGAAGAAATTGGCTCTTAAAAGAACCGTTTTATTTTTATAATATTTCAGTGATGAAATAGATGGGTACAAAAACCTGAAAAACAAAAAGATGAGATTGGATTAGTTGTACCAACCCTGCATTTAATTTGTTTCTGAAATGATCACATGGGTCAAAGTAAAACACAAACTCTCAGAGCGCATCAAACAGAATAACCAGAGTGGACACAGACTGGCACAGACTGGTCCCTGACTGGCAAATACAGCACCTTTAATGTTTTTAATAATTATTTAAAGCGTTATATCCCCAATTTAAAGTGGAATTGATAGTTTTAATGTACTGAAATTTTAAAAACTGTAATTTTGATGAAGTTATGTAGATAATATTCTTATAATGGTGACCCTACCTTAAAGCTAAAGATTTTTTTTAAATCATTATTATTATTATTTAATTTTCATTATTATTTTACAGTTACATATGTAAGATGAAAATATTACAGAAAGTTTTGTTCAGGTCAGAGAATGTAATTTATCAGACAATTTACAGGTCATAATTTAATTGCTATTTGCCATTCATCCATTAGTTGAGATTAGTCAGTAGATTAGGCATTAGTCTTTTCTAAACTTTTATTATTATTTTGGGACGGATTGCCTCCTAATTAATTCCGTCTATTTATACATTAACCGGACAAATTAGGGAAGGGTTAATAGTTAATTGAGAAGGATTTTACGTGATAAAGTGCAAGAACTACCGAACTTTACCTAGCTGGAATGTTTTCATGCGAGCAGGCAGCACATGATTCTAGCGATTAAGCACGCTGAACATCAAGATCAAAGTACGTTATTAATGGGTAAAACCAGACAATAACCAAAAAAAAGTCGAGCTGAACCTACTTACTTCCAAATGAGTTGATACAATCAATATGAATACTTATGAATGTTAAAAATAAAAACACGATACTTAAAATACACACCTTAGCTACCACGATCAGGGCATGGCATGGTCCAGGACCCTTCTTCTTCTTCGTTTGCATCATCTTCCTCTTTTTTCCTCTTCCGCTTTTTTTAATTGCGTGTGTGCATCACAATGGTCATATAGTGATAATTGTAACGTGAAAAAACCCAAATATCTGCAGTGCTTTTAAACATTTAAGCGATTTTTGTGCTTTCTTAGAAAAAGTTGAAAGTTATTTTAAAAGTTAAAAGTTATTTAAAAATTTTTAATATTATATTTTTATTTAAAATATAATAATAACAATTGAAATTGTATATGACAAGAGTTTAGGTATAATATAGCTCCAAAACAGTTTTCGGTATTAAGTAATCTTGTGTAAATACAAAAATAAAACAAATAGTATTTGAATTTCGTAACGACGTTCAAACGTCATTTCATGACACACGACACTACCAATATTTACAGAAGCGCAAGAGGGCGCTTCTCTTTAAAACGTAAGATTAGGTCGTAATAAACTGATTGCACATACGATCCATGGGGTCGTTTTTTCGAGGAGGACAGGCTGTGAAATTCGGCCTGAAAAAGACGTCTTTTTAACTTTCACTTTACAACCACATTTAGACGTAATTTGGATGTCTTTTTATAGACGTCTTTTCGATGACCTGAAAAACATGTCTTTTCGTCTTTCACTTTTCGACCAAATTTTCACGTTGTTTAGACGTCTGGCATTGTCGTCCTTTCGATGTCTTTTCGATGAGTTTTTGCTGGGTGGGAAGCGTTACTAGATACTATAGTTTAATAAGAACTCTTATGCCATTGAATCATATACGCATTAGCTCAGTAATAAACAGAGGGTGACCTCTAAAATGTTTGAATTTTACACAATCTTTAAAAAACAGGGTCAGACCTAATCAATGTCATCCCACATATCAAAACCTGTTACTCTAAAAAGTAAAAAGACATTTTTTTCTTGTTTCTAATCAAAATATATAAAAATTCTTCTATCAAGAAACATTTACCTTAAGCAAAAAAGACATAAGATATTTATTCTTGTTTCCTGGAGGAAAATAAAATCTAAATGAGCTGAATTTTGCTTAAAACAAGTTACATTTTTTGCCAGTAGGGTAAGTAAAATCTTAAAACAAGGTTATTTTTCTTCCCCACTGATAGATATTTTTACTTAACATGTCCTACTCCCATTTCATTAACTTCAAAATCGTCCTACATCACTGCAGAAGTACTGACCCAGTGTTTACAAAATGAACATCCAAAGGATGTCTAAACATAACTTTTGACATAACCTAACTGTTTTGAACCAGAAAAAAACAGCTCACAGAGACCTAGACAAGACAAGTGTTTGAAAATAAAAAGTAATTGTAAATTGTAATTTTACGAGGACTGGATTTAGGAAACGCTGCCATAGAAGTCCACTATATGGAGAACATTCCTGAATCGTTTTTCCTAGAAAAAAAAACATAATTTCTTTATGACTGAAGAAAGAAAGACATGAGCATCTTGGATGACAAGGGGGTGAGTAAATCTGTAAATTTTTTGTTCTGGAAGTGAAATTCTCCTTCAACAGTCAGATAGAGAAGGTGTTGTATTGGAGATATTTTAGTCATTATATGTTACAACAGAAAAATAAGATCAGTTGTTGTGGGTTCTGGCATATACTGGAGTGGCTGGGAATAAGGAAGCAGAGAAACAAGAATATCAGTTATGGCAATGGAAAATACAGATATGAAATAGTAAAACTAAAAGTGAATGCATAATAAAAGAGGGAGATAGACCTAAATAACAATTGTAAATCTTATTGCGATAATAAGCAGAAGGGAGTTCTAAAGTGAGAAGGTAGGAAGGTTTTCTTACAGGGTAAGGCTGGGGCATACAAGAGATAATTGAGATATGCATAAAATATGAAAACAACATGATTATGTGCTTATTGCTGAATTAGAGGAACAGTGGAATATTTGTATCTTAGATATACAGAGGGAAAGAAGTACAGTAATTAAAGAACTTCAGAAGAAAGATGAACAACAATTAACATTTAATCATATTTCTAGGAATACAGTAAAAGGTGATAGTAATATTTTATTAATGTAGACCAAATTTACTTTCTAACTTATGCAGATGAAGTATTGTTTTATTTATTTGTTTAGTTATTTATTTATTTATTGCAATATTTCATTGAGTGCATCACACTCTATGTCAGTAGGTGGCGGAATATGCACCTTAAGCTGGTTTGACAAGCATGTAAAATAACAAAAGTAGAAGAAGAAACATCAGCTTTCAATTAACAGTCAGAGAAGAAGCTGAAGAGCTAGAAAGAAAGATGGCGTCAGGAGGTGGGAAGCGTGTTGCAGATGAAGACAATAAGGATAATGATAAGGATGTTGTATGTGGTTACATACATAATGTAACGGAGTGCAGGATCTCTTCGTATAAAAAAGCAAAACTGTTTAATACGGTTATACAGATTAACCACAACGAATTTTGAGAAGCATACCACGTTCAAGCAGGCTGAATAAAACAAAAGCCCTGTTAAGCTGTCAAAGATCGCCAAATGAGTTAGTAAGTGAGCAGTATGGATTTTCATGATTTTTAATGGGTGTCTATTTGATAATATATATTTTAATGAAAGTATTTTTTTGTAGGTTCAGAAGGTCAAGGTGATGATGATCAATGTGGCAAGTCGACAGAAATTTAGGTAATTGACCGTTTGCCATTTAGTTTCAAGCAGCCTACACAGATCACAAGTTGAAGTGTTGCAGAAGTAAAGTGTATGGCTCCCAAACAGCAGGCGAGTTTTTATTTTGTTTTTTAAATTATGATTTATTTAGTCAGTCCAGTACACAATACACTTATTGATTCGCGCACAATGGATGAACATATTTTGCCAAGACACACACACACAAAAAAATTAAAAATAAATAAACATCACAAAAAGCGCAGCATCTATCCGCGTTTAGCAGCCGTTGCCGCTCCATCCAAAACGCTGTGGACAACACAGGTGTTTATGGGGTTCCATTTGTGCCAGAAAATGAGGCGACTACTTTGTGCTTTGTACTACACATTTGTCTTTGTCTACAGTAATTGCCTAATTATTCAGGTAAATCAGTATATGTTGACGTGCATGTTGTCTGTTGACGTCGTCTTAATCTGTCGTCCTGTCATCTTTTTCTGTTTTTTTTTACTGTTGTCCTAACTGTCGTCTTTTTCTGTCGTCCTGTTCTGTTGTCTTATTCTGTCGTGTTGACTGTCGTCTTGTTCTGTCGTCCTAACTGTCATCTTATTCTGTCATCATAAACTTCATCAGCGTGGTAAAGTTAGTTTTAGATTTGATATTCGCTACATATTTGACTAGGCTGCTTTAGGGACTGTCTGCAAATTTACCTCACAATACATACAAAGTCCAATAATTCATTCAAATTAATGTTTACAGAACTATCATAAATGCCTAGTGGGCAAACTGACTTAATATATTTTGCCAACATCTCCCTTACTGTCCGTACAGTACACTGTAGTTTTTTTAATAAGATATTTGTGTACTGTACATACAGTAATGGAAATTATGGCAAAATCTGACCTGTAGTAAGCCAGTCTAGGAATGTACCACAAGCTTTGGAACATGGAAAAAAAAAAAAACTTTTGGTGAATTAGTCATTTTTTTTCTAAACATTTGTGCACTGTACATACAGTAAAAGAGATATTGGGAAAATCTAATCTGTAGAAGTAAGTTTTACTACAAACATACTACAACCTTTGTAACATGAAAAAATAACTTTTAGCTTTTTTTTTTTTTTCATGGGAATATTTGTGTGCTGTACGGCTAGTAAGGGAGAAATTGGAAGTATTGTCTAAGGCGAGACATTGGCAAAATTTATTTAGTCATTTTTCCCACTAGGCATTTACTATGTCCTGTAAACATTAATTTGAATGAATTATTGGACTTTGTTTTGTACTGTGAGGTAAATTCGCAGATGATCCCTAAAGCAGACTAGTCGAATATACAGCGAATATCAAATCTAAAACTAACTTTACCGAACTTAAAGATGACAGAATAAGATGACAGAACACAACGACAGTAAGGATGACAAAATGACAATAAGGACGATAGTAAAAACAACAGAGAAAAAGACGGCAGGACGACAGATTAAGACGACGTCAACAGACAACATGCACATCAGCATATACTGATTTACCTGAACAATTAGGCAATGACTGTAGACAAAGACAAATGTGTAGTACAAAGCACAAAGCATTCGACCCTTTTTTGGCACATTTTGAAACTCATAAATATTAGGCATATTATTATTGTTGTTTTATTATAACTCTAAATGTGCTTACTCAAGACCTATAGTTGTACCATATAATATTTGGTAACCAGGGTTTCCACGGGTCCTTAAAAGGCTTAAATTGTACAAGAGAGTATTGATTATGATATCGAGATGTCTTAAATTTGAGGACAGAAAGACTAGAATTGCGATATGGCTTAATGTGACGATTAAACTTCAAAAGGATACAATGTTGTAACATGATGGTGTTTCGGTCCTGAACGTTTAAAAAAAACGGTTCAATGGTAATGACTCACTTAACAGTGACTAGCTGCTACCTACTGGTGGTTTTAATTTCACATTTTTACTTAAACACTAATAATGAACAATAAGTTAAACCAAAGGAACAATTCAAGAATGTCCGAGAATGGTTTAAACCAAGGGGATGATTGGCCAAACTACAGTATAATACTGTGGCCACGGATTTGCAGGTCGTTTTTTTTTTTAAATGCGTGTAGTTCAACAAAGGTCACATACATTAAACATTTACCAAATTTTGCTGTCAAAACTGTATGCACCCACACAAGCAGCATGCATATGATAGGGTGCCTGCAGAGTGTACTGCCTTATTAAATTGTGCTACATTGCTGGTGTTCAATGTATTTTTAAAAGTACTTTTTGCACTTATTAGCATGAATAATTATAGACACAGACTGTGCAAAGAGACCAATTCAAGAGTCACTTTTTAGGAAAAATTGCATTACAGTTTGTGTGCAAGTCCAGAATAGAGATCAGCCACAATTAAATAAACAGCTGGTTGAGTTTGAAACCAAAAACCATCTGGTTCTGATTTATGGCTGCTCAACTAGTGCATCTCTAACTTCCAAAATAGTTTTCTTGATTTTGAAATTTAATTTGTTTGTTTTGAGTAGTCCTCAGTTTTTTTTTTATTGCGAAAATGTACATAAGACAGGGAACAACATAAGGCACAACCACCATTAATACTATAAATAATCAACAAAAATATTATACTTACAACAATATAGCAAGCATAAGGGAAAAGAAAAAAAACATAAAGAGCAAGAATCAACAGAAAAATATCAAATAAAGTATATTACAATAATACATTTTATTTTAAAATAAGATTTTTAAAATACTTAAAACTCTGAAACATTTTAACAAACTCACAAAGAAATACATTAAAGGAGGGAGTCTTCAGTTTTAAGTTAGTGATATTATCACAATTATTTCTATCCCAGCAATATTTTTTTTTTCCTTAGAGAGCAGCAGGCCTGTGACTCTACAGCAAATCCTGATTTTCGCCTCTGGAGCAGACGAAATACCACCTCTGGGTTTCCCTTGCAAACCAACCATCCAGTTTATACATCCTGAGGACTACGGAATGTGGATCTTCCCAGAGGCCAACACCTGTGACATCACACTTCAATTGCCTCTCCATGCATCATACCTAAATTTCAGAGAGAAAATGGTTTTGCCTGATTATGTTTTTTTTTTTACTGTTTCTCTTAAATTATCAGTTTCCTTTTTTGTTGTTTCGTTCCAAATAATTGTTTAAACTGTTCAAGAATCAAAACACTGATCTATGCTATTTTTTATTATTATTAAATTTTTTTTATATATATATATTTGTTGGACATATTACTGAAGCTGTTTCCTGGCAGGTTGTGACTGGGAGAATGTCTGAAGTGTTAAGACTGTTAAACTTTTTCCAATATATAATCAAAACAGCTTTCTATCTCTCTTTTTTTTTACTTTACTGAAGGTTGACTTAGATGTGAAATAAATCTGAACTTGTTGAAGTTCAAATTAAAACTTAAAATTTAAGTTACCACTTAGAATTTTTAGTAAAGTAAAGAATCAACATTAAAAAAATGAGGAAGACCTTAATTTTCATATAAATAGATTTATTTGGTTAACTGGCAGATACGTGACCTCACCCAACACTATCAAAATAAGTCTTTATACATATTGTATAACATTAAAAAGGAAAAAAATGCTAGATGGGATAACCATTCCATAATTTCATACCCCTAAATCCTATTAAGTATTGACCTCTACAAGTGAGAGCTTTAGGAAGATGAGAATTTGAAAACTGATGAGTTAAATAACAGTGAACCTATGGGACCTATATAATCAGCTGTTAGCACCGCACTGGTTCCCTCAACAAAAAAGCAACAGAATTTTTATTGTCACCACAAGCTTGCAAGTGTGTGTAGTTTTCTACAAATAAAGATATAAGGGAATATGTAAGTACAAATAACAATAACAAATATAAGTACTCACAATAAATATAATAACAGCAATCTCCACAATGAATAGATTACACACAATGATTAATACAGAAGAATATGAGAACAAATGTGCCATTATATTAGAAAGTGCACTGAGAAAATTACTAATACTGAGCACACAATGTATCAATAGGCTGCTACTTACTTTACAGGCACAGCAAAGAAAAGTCACTACAGTACAGCTTGCATCCATACGCTTTCCCGAACCTTCGCGTCATTTTCAGAGCACTGATTGGCTCACTGAAAGAATGCATCAACTTAGCTGATATCAAAAGAAACTAAGACCCTAAATAATAGTGGCTTTTTTTACACCTGTGCTACTTAAGACTGGTTTTGTGGTCCAGGGTCACATATAAAACCACGTATTTCTGTACATTTCGAAATAAGGTGCATTAAAAGTAAAATCCTTATTGATATGAATATTTTAATAAAAAACTAGTCTCTACATAGTTTTTAATAAAAATCTAATGCATGAAATAACCGCAGAGTGAGCAAGTTTTTTATTATGGTAAATTTAGTTTAATTTAATCAGATTTTAGTGAGTAAAGTACCATGTTTACAATTTCTAAAGCTATATTATATTACATCATATTGTATTATATTAATTATTATATGTATGTAAATTCTACGTGATTTAAGTGCTGTAATGGGAAAAATCACGTCGCATTTGAACCGGAACCAAATAACTTATACTCTTTGAAACGGAGGGAGTTACCATGGAAACGTGGAGGAAACTCAGCAGTCAAGCAGCAGAACCATCTATGAGCAGAACACCATCTCTCACTGTTGTTTTCACTAATTTCAGGTAAGTTTGGTCTCTAAAATTACACAAATAGTACATAAAAGTGTTCCTGGCACTTTCTTTCATGCAAATGACACGCTTCCGTTGAATATTTACTTTACAGAAATTGTTTAGTGTTTTTTTGTAAAGGTCCGTTAGCCATATACAGTGCCCTCCACTAATATTGGCACCCTTGGTAAATATGAGCAAAGGAAATTTTCAATGAGAATAAATCTGCATTGTTTATCTTTTTAATATTTCATTCAAAAATTCACAATATTCTAACCTATCATTTAAGTAAAACAATGGAAAGCAGGGGGAAAATCTCATTATGAAATAAAAAATAAATAAAAAAATAAATAAATTTGAATTAAATGTTTTTCTCTAGTTCATGTTGACCACAATTATTGGCACCCAATTATTGCAACATCCTTTATTCAAGATGACAGCTCTGTGTTTTCTTCTTTAATGCCTGTAGAGATTGGATGACACCTGACATAAGATTAGAGACCATTCCTTCATACAGAAACTCTTCAGATCCTTTAGTTTCCCAGCTCCATGCTGGTGCTTCTTCTCTTCAGTTCACCTCACGCATTTTCTATAGGGTTCAGGTCAGGCAACTGGGACGGCCATGGCAGAAGCTTCATTTTATGCTCAGTGACACATTTTTGTGTTGATTTTGATGTTTGATTTGGATCATTGTCCTGATGGAAGATCCAACCACAGCTCATTATAGAACTTCTAACAGATGCAGTCAGGTTTACCTTTTTCATCTGTTGGTGTTTGCTAGAATCCATGATGCCATGTATCTGAACAAGATGTCCAGGACCTCTGGCAGGAAAATAAGCCCACAACATTAAAGATCCAGCAGTATATTTAACCGTGGGCATGAGGTACTTTCTGTACCAAAACCATCTTGAGTGTTTGCTGCCAGAAAGCTCTTTTTTTTAGTTTCATCTGACCAGAGAAGCCAGTCCCATTTGAAATTTAAGTTGTGTCTGACAACTAAATACGCTGGAGTTTATTTTTGGACGAGCAAGGAGGATTTTTCTTAAAACCTTCCTGAACACCATGTGGTGATGAAGGGGCTGTTTGAATTTTTTTTTAGTCTTTTGACTCCAAGACTCAACTAATCTCTGCAATTCTCCTACTGTGATCCTTGGAGAGTCTTTGGACAGTTAAACTCTCCTCCTCACCATGCATTAGGACGATATAGACACACGTCCTTTTCCAGGCAGATTTGTAGCATCTTTAGTTTAATTTGAATTCCTAATTATTGTCCTAATGATGGAAATTGGGATTTTCAATGCTTTAGCTCTTTTCTTACAGCCACTTTCTATTTTGTGAAACTCAGCAATCTTGTTCTGCACATCAGAACTATATTATTTGGTTTTATTCCTTGTGATGAATGATTAAGGAAATTTGGCCTTTGTGCTCCTCATATTTTTAATCCTGTGAAACAGGAAGTCATGGCTGGACAGTATCATACTCCTAGTCATTCTAGTGTGCTAAATAAATGCAAATATGAATGGGAATATACTTCAGAGATATTTGACTCATTATAATTTCTAAGGTGCCAATAATTGTGGCCAACATGCCTATGAGAAAAACATTTATTTCATAACGTAAGTTTCCCCCCACTTTTAATTGTTTCACTTCAATGAAAGGTTAGCATTTTGTGAATTTTTTGAATGTAAGATCATAAAGATAAACAAAGCAGAATTATTTTCATAGCTGTCTTTGCTCATATTTACCTAGGGTGCCAATATTAGTGGAGGGCACTGTATATATCTATGCCGTTAGCATCTCAACCGTAATGCTAACTAACGTTAATGTTATAGACTTGAGCTCTTGTTTATGAAAGTTTGGGCTATTAATGTCTTACGTGTATATGAGCGGTATGGGTTTTTTCATATTTTTTTAATAAAGGTTTTGCTGGAAATTTGCCAATGAATGAAAGGAAGTAAGCTAATTAATTTAAGCTAAAATAGGCTGAAAGTACTTCAAACACGTTTTGATGTTTAATGGTTAAATGATTGATACCACTTGTTATATAAGAAAACCCTCTACGACACAGATGAAGTTCCTGATTTTAAAGTTTCGAAAGGGATCTGCTGACAGAGATATAGAAAACACAGGTGTTCTTTTGATGCATCTTTAATAATATATTTTGGCTATATTACCATACATCTAATTTTCTTTTGCAAAATTATATATATATATATATATGCACACATACACACACACACACATTTATGTTTGTTTGCTTGTTAGTTATTTTAAAAGGGCTTTAACGTCCAAACATAAGTAACACTGTATGAGCATTACTAAATAAGTAAACCTAAATATGTAAATTCTGTTATTAAATCCTGTTTTGTTTTTTGTTTTTTTTTGTATATTCTATATATTGTTATTTTTCTTTTCTGCATTTCACCTCTTATAGTTTATTTCTAATAAACTTGACATTGTATTGTTGGCCCTGTGACAGATTGTTTATGTTCCTTCTTAGATTCTCCCATGCTAATGGCTGTGCACCAGAGTTGGAGCATATCTCCTGTCAAAGAACATCTCTAGACATTATGAGCCATTTGACTAGTAAGTAATACCTCAAACATTAACAACCATTCAAAAGTTTAAGGGTCAGATTTGTCATGTATTTGAAAGGAGTCTTTTATGCTCACCACTGCTGCATTTATTTGATTAAAATACAGAAAAACAGTAATATTTGTGAAATTACATTTTTAAATAACTATGTTCTATTTCAGTATGTTTTAAAAAGTGATCAAAGTTGATTTTTCAGCATCATTATGCCAATCTTCAGTGTCACATGATCCTTCAGAAATCATGCTCAAAATTCAGCTTTGCGAAAACAGGAATAAATTACATTTTACAATATATTCACATAGAAATGTTTGTATTTATTTTAAATTGTAATGAGAAACATTACTGTTTTTGTTTAAATAAATGCAGTTTTCTTGGTGAACATAAGTTATTTCAAAAACATAAAAACTGACCACAAACTTTAATAACACAAGAGATTCAAATATTAGTCTATTTATTCTGATAAAGTGCAAGAAGCTCTTAAAAATATTTACAGAAATAGTAATTTTACCCAGAATGCAATGCACAGTGACATAGGTTCCCATTCTCTATACCCAAGCTACACACTAACACTGTGTCTACACTGGACGTGACGCAAGTTGTCGTGTCAGGCCACGCTGCAACAGCTAAAGTCTGTCTACTCTGAATGTGAACCAAAGCTACCATTAAAAATCATTTGAGCTTTGTGTCAGTAAGTTATAAATAGAACGTGGCATCAGTTTACTGTCTGGGATTTGTTGTCGGGCCATGCCTCATCTAGTGTAGACGGCATCACTGATTATAATAGGTTCTATTGTATTGTCACGCCGGGCCACTCACGGTGTTAAAACTCTCATTAAGTATCATTACATATGATGTATGTATGATGCCATTCATAACTGATAGAACTTTTCTATTTCAGAGACTGAAATTCATAGATAAAACACAAGGTAATTATAGTGCAAAACAGACACTCAGTAATAGTAAGATAGAGATTCCTACAAAAAAAGTACAGACATGATAGTTTTAAAGAAGATGTGCTGCCCAAACTTGGAAGCTGTCTTTACTAAACTGTAAGCCTTTTTATTCACCAGGGTGTTCCTCGTTTATTCTGGCGAGTGTGTACACTCATCCTGACGTGCATGTGAGTGTGGCACTAGAACTGTTGACCAATAAGATCACACACACAGAGCAACGTTACCCGGACTCTTTCATTAATATAACTGCATTAACAAGGTAAACACATTTATTTTAGACATAAGTTCATAGATTAGACAAAGGTCTGTTAGGTTTATGAAAAAAATTGTTAAACATTCTGAGATGCAGCAGAGCTGATATTTTCAGTTTCACGATCATTCGCGCATGTCTGGTCATGTCTCATTAATATGCATGTGTGCTCCGCCCACGGAAACCGAATATCTCAGAAACCAAAAATCTCGTAACAGCGGTCCCACCCACTCCCGCTGACATTTTTTTCCTGCACCGTCCCAATCACGTGATTTTGTTTCCCATCCTGCGGAATTCCTATGGGATCCCCGAAAAAATGTCAGCCTCTAGAAAGCAGATTCTTTTACATGCAACGTTTATCTGCTCGTAAGATTTTTTGCTTTTGTTTTTTTTTTAACTGTCATTTTTATTTTCTTACTGTATGTGGGAAGTGACAAGTATGGAAAAACATGGACATTTTGAAAACTTGTCTAATAGTCTAACATTTTGATCAGAGCAAGTCTTTAGCTGTGGAGCACAAAGGCACTTCCTTGTTAATGTAAGTAAGCATAAACTACTAACTTAATCATGAAGCACTCAAGAAACACGATTAAATATGACAAATAGAGATTACAATATTGTAACATGTGTTACTGTTATGTCCCAGTGGGTGCTGGGTCTGTTTCGTATTGGCTTTCTTAATATAAGGAGAATATCTCACCTTTATATTCCTTGTGCAGTCTTGAGGTAGAATGTCTATTTGTTTTCCTCTTGAAATAACTCAAAATGAATATCTGATTCCAGAAGACTTCAATAACATTGTGTATTTCATAAAAAATTACAATATAAACCAGAATTCAGTTTTAGACTATAACTGTGACACTGTAACACTGTGATTTTTCTATTTGCTAAAAAAGCAAAGCTAAAAGCCATCAAAGCCTGTTTGAGATGTTTTGCATATATTTTTAAGTGAGTTTAGACTCATTTTAAAGCTTACATGTAACATGAAGCAAGGGCTATATCTCTTCTTTTGAAGATCTCCCCAAAATAACCAGATATGGAGCTTACAAAGCTTATTCATAACCTCAGTTGAATGCATTTGCATGTGCATATTCCCATCTGATACTTTAACATTACTAGAAAATATGATTAACAAACTGTAAATGTCACATTACATTTGTTAAAATAATATATTTAAAGGTTATAGAATGATTTAGAACAATATAATTGTAACTTTTTTTGTGATTGTTTGTCACTTGTTCAACAGACATCTTTATCAGTGGTGGAGATCAAACAGTTCAGATCCATCATGGATGAAACACAAACATCTGGAGATGTTTTTTTTCCAGGATGCAGGTACTTTGAGTAACACATTACATATCCTTTTATGTAAAGAAAAAAAAAAAGAAGGTATAATATTTATTGAAAACAATGAGACCATAAAGACTTCAAAAGTCATTTTCATAAAAATACATTTTGAAGTATATTATTATCTTATTATATTAAGATTCTTATAATACAGGATTAAATCTGTTGTGTTCTAGTTCAGTTCATCAGAAGAGATCAGAAGCAGAGCCCAGCTGTGTGTCTATGAAGAGTGACGCGTCTGTGGACCCTCCAGAAAACTTTAACAGTGGCGATTCACCGTCTGATCTCAGGTATGACATTTATGTAAAAATATGATTATAGCATGACATTATATTTTATCATAACACAGTATAGTTCAGAATTTCTATATAAACACAGTGTATGAAATAATCATAAAGTGTTTTTTAAATTAATTTGATAATGTATAACTCATTTGTTGCTACAGTTATTTAAACAACAAATGGACTCCCTTTATTAATGGACCCTCTGGGGTCTGATGGTGTTTTTGGGCCCTGGAGAAGTTTTGACATTTCTTGACACATGAACAGATCCTTTTCAACTGTTGAAACAATTAAAACATACCTGGTATTTCCAATGTGTTTGCTGCTTCTTTTCATAAACTGAAGAAAAAACAGTCCCACCATCAGTAGTAGTGATGGAGCTTATGTGACCATATTCATGCAGAATTTAAGTCCAGTGTAACAGCTTCTGATGTTGGTACAGCACTGGAACAGTGTAATTTAACATGAACACAATAGGTACATTGTACAGAACAATTCATTATTTTGATGCAAGAACAAAGTAACACTAAATATAAACACTAAATATAAAGCTGGGCCTGATTAACTAAAATCTCTCTTTGTTTTAGTTCAGTTCATCAGAAGAGATCAGAAGCAGAGCTCAGTTGTGTGTCTATGAAGAGTGACGTATCTATGAATCCGCCAGTAAAGTCTAACAGTGGAAATACACAGCCTGGTCTCAGGTAAAACATTTCTGTAAAAGATATGATTTAAAGATATGATACAGAATATGTAAGATGTTGACTCATGTCACAATGTGATTTTTTTATTTTACAGCCATGAAGTCCTCAACACATTTAGATCAAATCTGATGAAGAAGTTTGAGTGTCTGTATGAGGGAACAGCAATACAGGGAAACCCAACACCGCTGAATGAGATCTACACAGAGCTCTACATCACAGAGAGTGAGAGTGGAGAGATCAGTAATGAACATGAGGTGAGACAGATTGAGACACAATCCAGCAGAGCAGCAACAGAGGACACATCGATCAAATGCAATGACATCTTTAGACCTTTACCTGGACAAGACAAACCCATCAGAACTGTGCTGACAAAGGGAGTCGCTGGCATTGGAAAAACTGTCTCTGTGCAGAAATTCATCCTGGACTGGGCTGAAGGGAAAGAAAATCAGGACGTCCAGCTCATATTTCCACTTCCTTTCAGAGAGATCAACTTGATGAAGAACAAAAAACTCAGTCTTTTATATCTTCTTAATTTCTTTTTCCCAGAAACACAAGAAATGAAAATATCCTGTGATGAATTTAAAGTGTTGTTCATCTTTGATGGTCTGGATGAGTGTCGTCTGTCTCTGGACTTTAAGAGCAAAGTGAAACTGTGTAAAGTATCTGACTCAGTCTCAGTGGACGTGCTGCTGATGAACCTCATTGTGGGGAATCTGCTTCCCTCTGCTCTCATCTGGATCACCTCCAGACCAGCAGCAGCTGATCTCATTCCCTCTGAGTGTGTCCATCGAGTGACAGAGGTACGAGGCTTCAATGAGCCACAGAAGGAGGAATATTTCAGGAAGAGAATCAGTGATCAGAGTCTGGCCAACAGGATCATCTCACACCTGAAGTCATCAAGGAGCCTCTACATCATGTGTCACATCCCAGTGTTCTGCTGGATCTCAGCTGCTGTTCTAGAGCAGATGTTGAGTCAAGCAGAGACTGGAGAGATTCCCAAGACTCTCACTCAAATGTACACACACTTCCTGATCATTCAGACCAACATCAAACATGAGAAGGACTATGAGAAGAACGTGAATTATGAAGACATGATCCTAAAACTTGGGAAACTGGCGTTTCAGCAGCTTGTGAAAGGCAACCTAATCTTCTATGATGAAGACCTGAGAGAGTGTGGCATTGATGTGACAGAAGCATCAGTGTACTCAGGATTGTGCACTCAGATCTTCAGAGAGGAGTTGGGCTTGTATCAGGGGAAAGTCTTCTGCTTTGTTCATCTGAGCCTTCAGGAACATCTAGCAGCTCTATATGCACACCTCTGCTTTACAATCCACTCCATCAATGTGTTTGATCGAACAAAACAAAGTCTGTTTAAGTTTTTCAACCAGAAGAAATGTAATTTACTATGTGAGCTGCATGAGAGAGCTGTGGATGAGGCTTTACAGAGTAAAAATGGATATCTGGATCTTTTCCTGCGTTTCTTCCTGGGTCTCTCAGTGGAGTCTAATCAGACTCTCTTACGAAAACTACAGACACAAACAAAAAGCTGCTCCTACAACAAAGAGGAAACAGTTGACTACATCAAACAGAAGATCAGGAAGAATCGCTCTGCTGAGAAATCCATCAATCTGTTTTACTGTCTGAATGAACTGGGTGATGATTCACTGATGCAGGAGATCCAGCATTATCTGAAATCTGGAGAAATAAGAAAAACCAAACTCTCCTCTTCACAGTGGTCAGCTCTGGTTTATGTGTTGCTGACATCAGAGCAGAAGATGGATGTTTTTGATCTAAAACAGTTTATTGGAGCACAAACGAAATCAGATGAAGTTCTTCAGTATTTGTTACCTGTGGTTAAAGAATCCAGATCAGTTCGGTAAGTAACACTGAAAACAATCAATCTACTTTAAAAACTTGACCATGTATATGTGACCACATAAACACTTTTTTGCACATTGCTAATGGCTCTTCCTAAGGGCCCCTGGCCCTGGAATGCGATTTCTACTGAGGGGGATCCACTCACCTTGATGCAATTTATAATCCCCAAACATCCCCCTCCCTAAATCTCTGAGATTTTTTTTTTTATTATCATCAAGGGGTTCTCCTTGTATTCTCTGTGATTTCTGTGTCCCCTTTGGTGGTAATGGGGATGGTGGGGGGCCTAAAAATCACAGAAAATACACAGAAAGCACGGAGAATACAAGGAGAACCCCTTGATAAAAAAAAAAATCTCCGAGATTTAGGGAGAGACGATTGTTGTGCTTGTCATACAATCACAATTGTGCAGTGTTTTCAACGACTTAACGTTTATTTTCGGTTTCAGACATTCAAATACACATAAGTACTTAAGTAAAATACACACGGATATCTATGGAAGCAGCAATAACAATCCATTCAAGTATAATTTGCTGACGTGTTTGATTCATATCAGATACACATAGTGTAAGTTTGTACAAGCTGTAAATCCGGCTGACAGGACTCTCTGAACGGCAGCGCGAACAAACATGGCGGTGCCCATCTCATGTTATAGATCATGATCCCGATAATTTATAAAGGTTTTAAAACGGCAAAATACACTCACTTACACGTATTCGTGAATCAGAATATCAGATAGTTGAAGACATGGTAAGCAAGTGTGTGACTATTTTGAATAAAGAAAGGAAAAAACGACATAAAAGTGATATGCCTGTCATACAGCGCTATAGTGGCTGCGGTGTGTCACGTAGCAATCATGACGCGTCGCCATGGAAACAATAAAGGAAACGTTCTAAAATAACGGTCGCCTAAAAAAAACTCACTCTGGGGGGTCAGATACAATATTTTAAACTCACCAGTGAAAGGGTTAACAAATGGCTCGTATGAACCGGTTCTTTTTGAGTCAAAAACACAAAGCGCAGCCCAGTTCACTAACTAATTCTTTAACATTTGTTTGTGAATCAGATAATTACTGCTTCTCGGCTAACTCAGAAGTCCTCTGAAAAATCTAATCCCATCTGGATATGTCTGAGATTTATCACGTAATTGTTTGGTGATCCGATTCTCTGACTGCTCTCTCCACGTTCATCATGGATATAGGCCTTTTTGCTGTATCCGACAAAACAATAATAGCATGAAATCAATAAGAAGATGCCGATCACAGAAACTAATAGCAGAGTTAGGTAAGCATCTAGTTGTATTGCAGTTTCTCAATTGTTAACAAAATGTAACTGATTTTAGTTGTCTCACTTTCCCAAACCATTCATTCAGTGCTCAAAACAAAGACACATTTCTCAAAAAGTTTAACAATAAGTAAGTTAAACATTAAGCAGCAAAGCTGATGACACACCAATCAGAATCTCTGCATCCAACAACGGAGAGAGGAGAGAAATTAACAAATCTTTTACATCGGTATTATGCTTACAAATACAGTATAATTACATAGTACAGTACCAGTGCATTAGATGATGGACATTTCACTATTCTATATGTACAGTAAATTGTAGCACATGTTCTATACCTTCAAAAGTGTGGCTGTCAATTTTTATTTATAACCATTTTTTTATGTGTAGCCTGCTGCATTTTTGCAGAACTGAGAAATGACTACCTAAAGATATAGTCTTGTGTCAGGAGTAAAAAATATGTATTTTTTTAATTAATGTAAGCATTTAAGAATATCAGCAATAACTAGATTGAAACTTTTGAAAGACAAATGTATGCTGGCTTGTCTTAAAGTCTTGTTTAAAAACATAAATATTTTGATCAGTTACATGTTCTGGATGTTTGCTAAAGTGTTGCTTGTTGGTTGCTAGGATATTCTGGGTGGTTGCTAGGCTCTTGCTATGAAGTTGCTGGGGTGTTGCTAGATTATATGGTTGATAGTGTGTTATGATTACAGACATTCCCACCTCTGTTAATAACAGAAAATCAAACATTGTTTCCAAAACTGATCCAGTTTCAGTGCTTTGATATTATAATATTTCTTTCTAATGTTAGGAAATAAACATTAAATCATCGACATTAACATGTTAAACTTGCACTAAAACGTTTTTTATACCATCTAAGTAGTAATTTAATAGACTCGCGTGTCTTCTTTAGTGATACAAGCTTAGAAACATTTACTGTATAACCTGTTGAAGTTTTTTTTATATTGCTTATTGACATGGTGCCATGATGGACACTGAAATGTTATTTATTTTTCATTTTAAACAGTATAGATTATTACTTAACAGCAATACAATATTTGTGAACACAACTGTGTGTGTCAGACTATAAATCCCCAAAAACTATGCATGGGGGCTTGCTTTGGTGTTGCCACTTGCTTTGGTGTCACAGACCCCATGCCACCCCTTTGCCACCCTACAAATTATTTTCTAGATCCGCCCCGTCTGCCACACATCTGGGAATGAAAAATGTGAGTCAAAATAAGGCCAAGCATACAGTGTTTGCACCAATACATTACATGTAATTAAAATTCTGAAAATTAAGAAAAAAAGTATACAACTAGGCTGATATTGTTTGATCTGTGATATTTTGAATCGGAAGGAAGTCTAGGATAGGTATAATTTTACTTAATCTTGTACAGAGACTTGTATTTGATTCAGACCTACCTCTATTTTCAACTCTGTGAACTCCCTTGTAGAGTCCCGATGAGGTTCATGATGTGGGCCATGCAGTTTATGTTGAGTTTGGGAATAATGACTGAAGTGCAGCAACAAAAGCCTTCTTCGTGTAGGCAGTGTTATCAGTGTCAAACACAATAATTAGTCTTAATTAGCAATGCTTTAGATACTTCACAACAGCCAGGTGAAAGTATCTTGCCAAAAATGCACCAGCATGCATAAGTAATCAAGCACTAAATTCTTCTCTGTTAAATTAAATAAATACAAGCTTGCCCACTTTTTGGACCCACTTTTCCTTCCCTGCATTGCTGTAACAGATGTTTATGAAAAATTTCATTACTGAAACATTCATTTAAAATCTAAAGAAAGACCATTTACTTGTTTTCATTATAGTTCTGTTTTGTTCTTTAAACAGGTTATGTGGATGCAATCTCAACGCTCAGTCTTGTGGGAGTTTATCATCAGTTTTACAATTCTCAAACATTCAGGGTTTATGTTACATGACAAAAAAAAGAAATTAAAAAAAATGTTTCACTCCACAGAGAACCATGATTGAAACCTTCCTTTAGTAACTTCAAATGAAACACTTAAATCATGGAAAAACACCCCATTATGATTGCTTTACTGTTTGTTCTCTATGTATATGTAGCCTAGATTGCAATATATGGTTTCTTTCAGAGTACTGGTAATTTGGATTTGGTAATGTGAATATTTGACTGAATCTGAATTATGAATCACTGTGAGTCAATGAATGATTCTGATCCACATTAAACCTTTTA
Source organism: Labeo catla (assembly GCA_012976165.1). Classification (NCBI taxonomy): domain Eukaryota; kingdom Metazoa; phylum Chordata; class Actinopteri; order Cypriniformes; family Cyprinidae; genus Labeo; species Labeo catla. Next base: position 30,499 of record VONZ01002160.1, read on the forward strand.
TACAACCGTGATCTGTAGGTTGAGACAAAATGTGCTCTGAGCAGCAGTAATTTAAAACCAGGGCTTTTGTTTTGTTGTACCCACATTTTACCCAGTTTATTATTCTAAATTGTACCATAAGTTAAGGAAACTGATTGGTCCATAAAAGATTGGGTAAATTGTCCAGGTTTGTTGTTGTCAGGATGACGCTCTGTTTCTTTTCTGAGACTCTTATTTTGATGTTCTTTTCATCCTGTTGTATCTGAGTTCTAATTTCCTGTGTTTATTTTCTGTGTCTTTTATCCTGTTGGTTCCTAAGTACATTTTCATTTGTTTTAGTAATTGCTGATTAGTTTGTCTCCTATGTCTAGTCTAGTTCTTCATTATCTTGTATATTTATACTCCTTGGTTTCTTCAGATCATGGTGCATGTTTGTTAGCTGTTTTGTTGTGATTATGTTTTTCTTCATCTTTGGACCCTTTTGGACATTTTCTTCTTTAAAGGGGTCATCAGATGCCCATTTTCCACAAGTTGATATGATTCTTTAGGATCTTAATGAAAAGTTTATAACATGCTTTGGTTAAAATTGCTTAATCGTAGTGTAAAAAACAACCTTTTTACTATGTTAAAATCAGCTCTGCAGAAATCATCCTGTTCTGGTTTAAATGCATCAATGTTGCTTTAAATGTTAATGAGCTCTGCTGGCCCCGCCCCTCTCTTGGAGTAATGAGTCTGTTTACTATAGCTGTATTTAGCCGCGTTTAGCCACAAAACTCGCTAACTAGCATGTTTTTAGGAAAGGCGATTGCAAGGATTCATATAAAAAAAAAAAAAACTATACTCACGTCTGATGTAAGTGAAGCTGGATCACGAATGATTTGCGTGAACATAGACCAGCGGTCACCAGACCTAGTCCTGGAGGGCTGGTGTCCCTGCAGAGTTTAGCTCCAATCCTAATCAAACACACCTGAACCAGCTAATCAAAGTCTTACTAGGTATACTTGAAACTTCTAGGCAGGTGTGTTGAGGATAGTTGGAGGTGAACTTTGCAGGACACTGGCCCCCCAGGAACAAGTTTTGTGACCCCTGACATAGACGGTTGTATATATATACATTGCTGTAACAGGTGTTTTATGAAGAACTGAATTACTGAAACATACATTTAAAATCTAAAGGAAGGCCTTTTGTTCATTTTCAATATAGCTGTTTGTTTTGTTCTTTACACAGGCTATGTGGATGTAATCTCACTGCTCAGTCCTGTGGAAGTCTGTCTTCAGCTTTACAATCCTCAAACTCAAACATCCTGAGAGAGCTGGACCTGAGTAACAATGACCTGCAGGATTCTGGAGTGAAGCTTCTTTCTGATGGACTGAAGAGTCCAAACTGTCAGCTGGAAATACTGAGGTAAATGGTTTCAATAAAATAAATATAAAATAAAGTGTGTTTATCAAATTGTAAAGCTTCACTGTAATTATATATTGCAGCACTATGTTTAAGTTCATGCAAAAAGCTCATGATCCATTGTTTTCAATGTCTTTCTGGATTTGAAAATACAACATGTATCAAACATCTGCCCTTTTATTTGATTGGCCATCCTAATCAGTAGTAGACTTGACATACTGTTAGACAGCTGTTTAAATGTTTTTGTCATTCAAACAAATAGCTAATATGTGTGTAATGGAGTGCAGCAGAGCAGCATGAAGAATATCTAATATTAACCCTTTGAGCGTTATGGTTCCACATATGGGATTCTATTTTCTGTGCCCCTGGGAGTACGGTCCCATATATGGGATTTAGAACGTTCGGTGACATCACACAACTGCCAAATTCAAACTGCGTTTTCATGCGTTGGCTGGCGCTGAGCCACAGAGAGACGCGCACTGCGCTTGTCATATAATCACAATTGTGCAGTGTTTTCAACGACTTAACATTTATTTTAGGTTTTAGACATTCAAATACACATAAGTACTAGTAAAACAATACATTTAGAGTTTGTAAAATACACACGGATGTCTATGGAAGCAGCAATAACAATCCATTCAAGTATAATTTGCCGACGTGTTTGATTAATATCAGATACACATAGTGTAAGTAACAATATAATTCACTCCATTCCTTTCCCAGTTCACCAGCCACTTACTTGCATGTATTTCGAGAGAAACTGGTGAATGTACATGCTGTAAATCCGGCTGACTGGACTGTCTGAACGGCAGTGCAAACAAACATGGCGGCGCCCATCTCACGTTATAGATCATGATCGAGATCATTTATAAAGGTTTTAAAACTGCAAAATACACTCACTTACATATATTCGTAAATCGGAATATCAGATAGTTGAAGACAAGGTAAGCAAGTGTGTGAATATTTTGAATAAAGAAAGGAAAAACGAAATAAAAGCGATATGTCTGTCATAAATCGCTATAGTGGCTGCGGTGTGTCACGTGGCAATCATGACGTGTCGCCATGGAAACAATAAAGGGAACGTTCTAAAATAACGGTCGCCTAAAAAAAACTCACTCTGGGGGGTCAGATACAATATTTTAAACTCACCAGTGAAAGGGTTAACCTCTTAGCATTCCTATAAAATGTAACTACACATCGGGCGATATAGTGGAACGCTAACATGTTAACATCAAATCAGGGCTGTACACTTACTTTTCTTTTTAGTAGCACTTGTAATATTCAGGAGAACCTTCTGATCAGTATTGCAAGATGACTCCTTCACTCAAAGTCATTTACAGGAGCTTTTCTTTATATCTTTGTAATGCCTTTTTGTCTAACTTCATTAAAAGTGTTGTTTTATGTCAAATTCAAAGTGTTATAAGCTTTAACAAAAAGGTGTGTTTAATGAGGCTCAGAGGTGACAATTTTATATTGAATTCATTTAAATTTATTTTATTTTTACTCTACATAGGTACTACTGGCATTCAGTTAAAACAGAAACATAATGGAGAAAAAGTCATGCAGCCAAAGAATACACAGCCATCTGCCAAACCTACAACCTGTTGGCTACTGGCCAACATTATACTAACACCTGAACAAAATTTCACAGTAGTTAACCTAATGTTAATATAAGATAAGCGTTAAAAAGTATTTTAATTTGGTAACTTAATTTAATAAGCTGACAAAAGCAGTTTAAAACAACAGCACAGTTTACTATAGTAAAGTTTGTAACCGCCATGTTGATGGGTAAATATTACTAGGTTAAACTGGTGTGCAAAAATCTGACAAACACTGACAAACGTTTATATATTTTGTACCTTACTTGCTTGTCTTAATCTTTCTTAAATTGCATCGACACACAGCGTCCTCCGGAGCTCTTTCACGGGTTCATGCCCGGGCGAGTGGCGCGGCGCAGCGCGACTCTACAAAAGACAATGTAGAACCCATTAAATATACTATCTACAGTGGATGCTTACAGCAAAGTAATGCCCCGTATATTTCTGACTTACAGATGTACTTCAAGCGCTCGCGCTGTGTCTGACATGAAGGACAAACGGATTTTCCAGTCATTACAAGCGATACAACACATCCAGTGTAGTCCGTCCCAAGCTGTTGTGGTGTTGTAGACATGGTGTAAGGCAAATCATGTCAATTCAAATATAATAAAGAAGGAAAATTAAACGACCTCAATAGAATGCCGCCAACGAGGCCATTACAGCAAATACAGTAGTATACAGCAATTTTAAAAAATACAGTAAGTCTCTGTATGTGTGGTTTGACGTCACAGGAAATTCCCATAATGCAATAGTTATTACAGTTATTTACTGCAAATCTGCAGTATTAGTATGTCTGCAGTATTATACTGGGTGATGTACAGTTAATAAATGTAGAAATTGCAGAGATGTCTAACAGTGCAGACAAAGTCACTTAATATTAACTTCTTGTTTATTGAACTTTGTATTAAATCAATATCAGATTTGCAAACTCCCTTAATAGTTCATAAAAGTTGTGATGATCTCACAAAGTTAGATTTTAATTAATGAAGCTCCCTACACTGCAGAGTGAATCTCTTATGCACACCCTGTCTACACTTAGTTTGTTATAATGAGAGAAATGAGATTTGTGAGCTTGCATAACTCAGCACTGAACAAAACTCTTGTTTTGAGCAGTGAGTGGATTCTGATTAACACTGTTCAAGGAATGAGATATGAGAAATGTCTGTGATACATTACCTAACACTGCAAAAAAAGTGCTGAAAGTAGAAACCTTTGAAGCTTCCCTGAGTGCAAACACAAACATACTGATCAAGTCAGTCGCACTGGTGCTCCTAAATATTTTTACATGGTACATAGTAGTTGCTTACTACTAACTACATGCAGTAGTTTTTGCAGTAGTTTTTAGTCACAAATGTGACTGAAATGGTTGCACTGTATAGCCCTGCAAATCAGTATACAGAAGTTACAAATTTACCTTAAACTCCAGTGTTACGGCGCCAACCTCACCATCATTTAGCTGAGAGTGCTCTGTGTTTCTCTTACATATGAGCAAGAGTGTCTTACATACCACATAGAACTGACATGCTACATGTAAATAATATGCATTTGTTGCATTTTCTTGTCAAAAATAGAGTTATTTTGGAATAAGTCAGCCTTTAAAGGGATAGTTCACCCAAAGAATGAAAATTTGATGCTTATCTGCTTAACCCCAGGGCATCCAAGATGTAGGTGACTTTGTTTCTTCAGTAGAACACAAACAAAGATTTTTAACTCAAACCGTTGCAGTCTGTCTGTCATATAATGACAGTCAATGCTTACCAAATCTTTGAGAGTAAAAAAAAAACATACATGAACAAAACACAAACAAAACTAAATTAAACCCTGCGACTCGTGATGATACACTGATTTCCTAAGACATGAAACGATCAGTTTCTGTGAGAAACTGAACAGTATTTATATCTTTTTTTACCTCTGATTCACCGCTTTTTTTTAACGTGATTAATACATATTAAAAAATGTAGAAAATGACATCAAATAGATGAAAAAAGAAAGTTATATTAAACTGTTTTTTAGTGATGTTTTTCCAGTAACACTGGTGACACAACTCCATTGGACAGCATTTCCATCATATGATTTATAATGTGTACATGACATTTCATATTTTTTTTCCATATACATTTGTTTATAACACAACCATATATGAATAATTTATGACTAAAATGTGTGGTAGAGATTTGTCTGATTTTCACATGGACTATTGCTGTGTTTCAGATTGTCTGGCTGTATGGTGACAAAGAAAGGCTGTCGTTATGTGTTTTCAGCTCTGAGTTCAAACCCCTCACACCTGAGAGAGCTGGATCTGAGCTACAATCACCCAGGAGATTCAGGAGTCAAACTACTCACTGAAAAACTGTTGGATTCATCCTGCTCACTGGACAAAATCAAGTATGTCTACCAGGAAGATTTTAGACTTTTCTATATTAACTCCTCAGTGACTATGTACTATATATATATACTGTACACATATACTCATATTTGCATATTTTACGTACACACAGACACACACATACGTTTATATACTGTGTGGAAGTCTTAGGCTACTAGTATTTTCACCAGCTAAAGAAATGGTTTAATGTGTTATTTCTATCTTTTGCTGTAGTGTGTCAGTATAAAATATCAGTTTACATTTCCAAACATTAATTTTGCCATTAATTGTAATAATCCATTGAAATTTTTGCTTGCACAAGGAGTCTGACAACAGTCAGTGCTCCACACAGAGATCTGATCCCACCATCATCTGGAATGACATGAAGAAACAAAAAACTGAGACAATCCAGATGAACTGTGATAACGTCTCCAAGGTGCTTCAGGAAACCTACCTGCAAAACTAAGTGTACATTTTCTTCATTTTCTACAGTTTCTTCATATCATTCCAGATTGACTGAATGATGATCAGATCTCTGTGTGGAGCGCTGGCTGTTATCAGACTCCTTGTGCAATCAAAAATCTCAATGGATTACTTACAATTATTGGAGATAGAAGACAGAAATAAGATGGAAATAACTGTATATACAAGAATATATAGATATTCATATAGATATAGATATATATAGATATTTATATATTATATATACACCCCACTCATGACTAGGCCTGTCGTGATTATTAAATAACTGTCTGATCACGGTTATTTCATCTAACTGCTGTCAATTCAGACAACCGCGATTATTGTGCACAGAGGCATTGTGTTTTGTTTATGTTTGTTCATGCTGCTTCACAGAGTGCGTGCTGTCTGTGTTGCCATGATCACTCATTACAAGCGCTTTTTGGGCTTGTTGTTTAAGCTTGGATGGACAAGCGATCGGGTTTATGGAGCTATCAAACAAAGTAGAGACGAGTCACTATATGTTGGTATTATTTTTAGCATAAAGCATTTGGATTTACTTCATTTTTTATGGTTTCTACTAAGATCTGGCAACATGAGCGAGTCAAGGCTCCTGTTGCTCTGGTACTGCTTTCCCTGTGATTCACCCATGGATTCACCACACATACTACAAAAGAGAGACACATCTATGCACATTAAAAACCTCATTAACAACTAGTTGTTTAGTTTGGTTTCGCACACATGCAATAAAGCCAGAGTCCGACCAGAGGTTTTTCCCCCCTTCTACCAAAACAGCTTATACTACTATTTCACCTATTCTGTTTTGTATGTAATGGCAAAGTGATAATATTCTGTTTCATTTTTTTTTTTTTTAATTAAGTTAATTTAGAAAACTTTTTTTAATGTTTTGTTCGTTAAATATTCGTTTTTGTTTTAAAAGTAACGAACAACGGCCAGTGGAAGACTGTTCTGTTTGATCCATTTGCCTTCTCAAATCATCATGACTTGCCTAAAATAAAATCTATATACACAATATGTAAAATCAGTTGAAGTATATAACAATACTATTTTAAATGTTAAACCAAGATAAATGTGCGCTATTAGGCACATATCCAAACATTTGTGCGGAGAGTGGAAGCTGAAATGCGCTTTGACATGGAGCTAGTGCAAGCACTTGATTTTTATTTTATTTTTTATTTTTTGTCAGTGGAAACAATTTAAAAACAATTTGCAATTTTTAATTTTTCTCACAAAGGTAAGAGTAATACATCATTTGGTACTGTAAAGAGTCTACTTTTATTTGTGTGCAGTCAGAATATTAACAAAACATTACAAACAGTGATTTTATAAAATCAAACCTTCTGCCATCTCGTTCTTGAATGCAGACCACTTACAGCTGCACTGAAGGCACTGCTGCTGGCTGTGACACTAAACGCCGTCTGAGTCTCGAAAGCGAAAGTGAAATCTTGTGTTGTTTTCACCAGTGTGGCAATTTTCATCACCATAATTAATGCCTAAATATAAAAATAAGGAGAAACCTAAAACAGGCCCAATGCCAAGCTGCGTCTGAGCTATGGCTAGAAAATTGTCCCAAAGCCCGGCTCTAGGGTCGTAAAAAAGTTGGGGCCTGTCGAGCCCAGGCTGAAATGCAGGGCTTTTCACTGCATAGCATTTCTGTAAAGGCGGTTGTCAGTCACTAATGTTACCTGTATTTTTTGAAAGGTAATGCAGTTGTCGAATGCGGTTGTCACTCCCGTATTTTACTTAATTATGTGTGTACAGAATGCTATTAAGGAGTAAAAGTTGAACTGACAACCGAACTTAGCTGCAGTATGTATGTGGACAGAACGGTCGCAGAGAGGACAGAATAGACGCAATAACAAGAAATACCGTATGGGCACAGCAAATTCATTGTTCATGATTCTCGAAATATAAGAAGAAAAATCTAAATATTGGTGTGGTGGTTCATATGAATGTGTTTCTGAGGGTAACTCTGGTTTTCAGAAACATTTCATCTTTACAATGAGACTTTTCAGATGCACTCTCCAACTTCACCAGGGCACTAATCAAAAAATCATGGAAATGGTACAGGTGGTGAGAAGCTTCAGTAGAACAACAGTGAACTGCAGTCAGATGAGATGTTGTCAGGTCATATGTCAGTAAAAATGAATTTTCCTGTTCTGTCAGCTGTTATACTGTGCTGGTAGTGCGTACTCTTCAATTGCATGCACAAATGTGGCGGCGGTGTCATTTCATATCAAAGCACGAAACTACGAGCATGCAATGGTAGTTATATCATCAGTTAAGTCATGTTCAGCAGCAGATCTTAAAGAAATAGCAGCCAAAATAATCTAATAACCCAGCTGCTGTGATGTCTGTAAGTCAAAGAAAAACTACAAAAAATAAAATCAATTACTTTTATAGCTCTAAGGGTTAATCTGTATTTAATTATAGAATTTAGTTTTTTAATAACATTATTCAATTTCTGTATATTTCCTACTTGCTGAAGGGCCAAATATAACATTTGAAGAGTTTCGTTGCAAAACGAGATATATCCATTTTGAGAAATGTTGGTTATTTGACATTATTATTTAAGACATCAACAGTCAAGTTCATTCACAATTTTTGTACATTAAACTATTACTTGAGCTCGGTGAAGGCCAGGGACACAATATTTTTCAAATCCAGGATATTTTTTATTTAATTTTATGTCCATAAATAGTTCATAAATAAGTCAAAAACCATGCCAAAATGCAACATATTTATCTTAACATTGTCAAACATCTTAAATTGGTTAAAATACATCATAAATATATGGAATAGTATATACAAAGATTGATTAATAATAATAAGATTCTGAGTTAGTTTTGGCCAGAACATACACAACATAACATAACTTTTTTTTTTTTTTTTTGCAAAACGCTATAAACGTAGCCTACGTGACTGACAGCTCGCCTACAGTATAAACAATTAAATGGTAAACGTTTTTTAGTTAGCCTATTGAATCCTCTTTTTAAAAATATATGTTTTTTGTTTTGATATTATCGTTAAATCAATGAGCAAACTCGGAGCACTTCACCGGCATTGACTCTCTTCCCAGGGGATGCTGCGCTCGCGTGATCCTAACTCCTGACGTCTGTCCTAACCACCGCAGCATTTTGATTTTAGCTTATTTCGCTGTGCAGCTCAGTCCTCTTTGCTCATCCGATATTTCCTATTTCTTGTTTGTATTTTCGCGCTCTTGTCGTCGTTGATTGGACCCGCAAACCGAAGCGTACAGTATCTGCGCGCTGCTGCCAATAGGTATCTAAAACGTCACCCGTAGTGTAGTGTTCATGTGAAATGTAGGACGGAGGGGACAAACGACCCAGAGCGTCTCTGACATGATTTGCATGATTGGCTCATGCTTCACCGGCCAAACTGGCTGGTAAGTTTTTATCAATACCCGCCAAAATGATTTTTAACCCGCATTTGGCGGGTTGGCGGGTGTTAATTTCGAACCCTGGTTATATCGCACTTTGTAAAGAAACTGGTCTGGCGGATATCGCGTTTTGTGAAAAAATACATTTTATAGTAGGCCTGAAATGTACATTCTTGAATTGTATTAATGGCAGCAATTCACACATAGATTAAGGTACATCTGAACAGTGATTTCCAATAATAAAATCCAAATGTCAAAAAATGGCGTTTATCGCGTTTTGCAACCAAACTCTTCATTTATTATAATGAGTTTAGATGAAGATTGTTTTAAGTTCATTTAAATTAGAAATTTATTTTTTAAAGTCTAATAAATTATTTAAGGAATATTTGACTGAATAATTAACTTATTAGAAAAATAATGCACACCTGCTTCATGGCTGCATCACCCGGAGTTATATTAATTATTCATCTTATACTAATCAAATCAAATCACCTTTATTTATATACTGCCTTTAACAATACAGAATTGTGACAAGGCGGCTGTACAGTATTTGATTTTGATTTGATTTGGTTTATACTACAGTTACCACACCTCAAGACATAGATCAGGTGATATATTTCAAGGCTTTCATACATTTTTTTTGTACTTAAAACACTACTGTGAGTAGGATTAACTTCTTATGCATCTCATTCAGTGTCTCCGTTGCTAATTCAGAAACCTCATTTTAGAATAACGGAGGCTTGAGCTGTTGATAGCAGACTTATGAAAGTTATTAGAGAGAGAAAATTAATTGCTGTACAGCTCCATTGTCACCTCGCTTGTAATATATATCATGCAGCTTTTAAGTTGCTAAACTATACTGATAAAGTGTATGTTTCCATGTACATCTGTAAAGGAGAGGGAGTGCGAGAAACAGAGTGGGTGCTTTCCATACATAATGCTGAATGGCTGTAGTTAATGGTTAATTATTAGGAAAAAAACAATTTTCTAGTGACATTAGTAGTATTGGTATCATTGATACAGACCTTTTCTTAAAGTTCAAGTTCACGTTTATTTATAAAGCACATTTAAAAAAAAAACAAGCGTTGTACCAAAGTGCTGTACAATATATAAAACATAAATAACAATATAAACTCATAAAATAGAAATACAAGCATGTAAGATAAACCATAAACAACAATATACCCCCAATAATCTCAAGCCACACCATAGGCTAAAGAGAATAAATGAATCTTCAATCTAGATTTAAAAGTGTCCAACGTGTGAGAGGATCTCACGGCAGCAGGAAGTGCATTCCACTGCTTAGGTGCTGCGTTTGCAAAAGCTCGGTCACCCTTTGTCTTTAAACGGAACCGGGGAACAGAAAGAAGCAATTTGTTACAAGAGCAGAGAGATCTTGATACAGAATGTGGTTTAAGGAGATCAGCAATATACTGAGGTGCTTGTTCATGCAGAGCTTTATAAACGAGCAGCAAGAACTTAAAATCAACTCTGTATTTAACTGGTAGCCAATGCAAGGAAGTGAGAACAGGAATCGTCTCCGTTACATCTGTAACCCTCGTTCCCTGAAGGAGGGAACGGAGACGTTACGTCATATCTGACGTATTTGGGGTCTCCCTTGGGAGGCCAATCACCTCTGAGTTAACTGGAAAAGGCCAATGAAAATTGGCGAGTGGATTTTGCATGCCAAGCCACTCCCCCGTACATACGGGTATATAAGATGGCGGCGTGCATCCACTCATTCAGATTTAAGCTGAGGAGCTGAACCGAACTCAAGCCCCCCAGCGCAGTCCAGAATTGTAGCAGGAGGACGTAACATCTCCGTTCCCTCCTTCAGGGAACGAGTGTTACAGATGTGGCCGCCATGTACACTTTTAAAGTGGAGAGGGACAACCTCCACTTCAACTTATCTTGAAGAAAGGAGAGCACCACACCGACCAAGCATCTCTGTGGGTCCTCCTGGCGGGAGGAACACCAATCAGCGAACAGACCCCACTTCAGGGCATAGGCCTGCCTGGTAGAGGGGGCTCTAGCCTGAGTGATGGTATTAATCACGGCCTGGGGAAGGCCAGTGATGTCTGCCGAGTCCCATCCAGAAACCACACATGGAGGTTCCAGAGGTCGGAACGCAGGTGCCAGATTGTGCCCATCCCCTGAGAAAGAAAGTCCTTCCTCAGGGGAATCTTCCAGGGAAGGGCTGTCACGAGGAGCATGAGGTTGGCAAACCAGGTCCGGGTGGGCCAGTAAGGCGCAACCAAAAAGCAGATATCAAAAGTCCCCCGCCGAGCAATCTTCTCCATCCCCGGGAAGCCTGCTTCCAGGAAGCCCCATTTCCATTTATTTCCACAAGGCAACCCAGATGGCAGACCGCCACCCCTAGGAGTGGTCAGCTCAATGCCCCCGAAGGGGAGCGGAGCGGAGCACCGGGGCGGACCTTCGGCAAAGGCAGATGAAGAAAAAAAAACGCGGCCCTACCAAGGGCACTCCTGTCTGCATAAGAACTGCCCAGGACCACTGGGCAAGGTCCTGAACAGTGTCGCCGAAGAGGCTGGTCTAAAGGATGAAACAACAAGAAAGCGAGCTCTGTCAGTGTTGTACATCCCACCAAATTCAGCCAATGTTATTATTATTTTCTCTTAGGCCAGCAAGATGGACATCCGAGGGAGTGCACCGAGACTTTGCGATCACCGTATGCAGTTCCTACCTCAACCTCAAGTCAGAACTCTCCTCGTGCACGACAAAATCATGGCCTATATGATGCAGGAGGACCATGGCGTGCAGGGCGGAGGTGGCATGGCCTGCAGCACTGTGAGCCTCGCTTACAGCCAAGGCAGGGCAGCCCACCAGGTGGTGGCGTATTGCGTGCACGAGTGCACCACAACTGCACACTCCACCAGAGGGTAGCCCCCCCCCCCAAATTTTCTTGGGGGAACTTAGGGCATAGCCAGCCCAGGAGAGCACAGGAAGGCCGGGCCTAGTAGGCGTGGGTGCAGGAGGGCACTCTGGAGGAAGCTCAGGCTCTGGAGGGCGCTCTGGAGGCAGCTGGCCGCGGGCTCTGGGCTAAGGATAAGGGAGGAGCTTTGGAGAACTGGGGTGAGCGAGGGAGGACTGGAGGGAGTGAGCTTGTTGGAACAGCACGTGGAGGACCCTGGTTGGTGGTGAGCTGGAGCGGCCGTGTGTTTACAGATGGGGGGAAGATTAGAAACTTCCACATCAACATAGTAATTGGAATTACAAAGAGCAAGGACGTAATTGATCAATTCTGCTATGGGTTTGCTGCAATCATCAGGAGTTATGGAACAGAACAACTTATCATTTAGCCACATCTGAAAAAACGCGTTAATCGTCGCATCGCTCCAACTCACCAGATGAACAACGCTCAGAAATTCCTCCACGTAGTGCTCCAAAGGTCTCTCCGCCTGCTGAATGTTAAACAGGAAATCCTCAGCCCAGAGCATTCTGTTAGGCCAGTTCTTCTGTCACGGCGTGGTTCACGGGGAATGAGGAGGAGGAGCGAGGAGATCCAGAACATAGAGTTTATTAGTATAACCCACTAGGAACAGGAACAGCAGGAAAACAAATGCAACCACACATAAACTGACTGAAATGACGTTAAGAACCGGCGACAAATTGTGAACACAACCAAACTTAAATACACTGACTAATCAGGGGAGGACAGGTGTGAACAATTTAAACAGTGACATCATAATTAGAAACGGAACAGGAAAGACCAAATAAGGGCATTCATGGGGGAAAAACACACAAAACAGTCCAAAGGGTGTGACATGAACACTAGCCAATGGAATTGGCTTTTGCTTTATTTCTGTCCACTACTGAAGGATGCAGCAGTGGTATCATCTTAATTATTTTTACAAGAAAAAAACAAAGAGTATGATTTACATGAAGCATGTCAAATCTGTATGGTATGTAAGGCCAGTTTTACACTGCACAATTAAGCAGAGCATAAGCATAGCATTTTATTTATTTATTTTTGGCATCCATGTTAAAAAAATTCAGTGTCTCTCACTGCATGCGAGGCGGCGTAGCAGCACACAGCAGGAGCAAAAGCAGCATTGAGTTATAATCTATCTATTTCTGTTGTGCCTGAATTAACATAAATATCAAATTTCAACTTGAAGCGAAGTGAATGGAAGTGAATTTATTTGCTTGTCTCAAAGTTCAAATGGCTGACAGCCCAAACTTACTAGAGCAGATGCATTTACTAAGTCTTGGTTCACGCGACTGTTAAACAGCACTGTGAGATCAAATGTGAATCTTGAATTCTGAACACAATTGACTTGGTGGTTTAAACTACTTTAAAGCCAGATGAAACAGCACTGACAAACTGGACAAACACTGCATGCAGCGATACAGTCAGAAGACTTTTCAATCTACAAATCGTCGTCACTTACTATGGATTTACTGTAGTAACAACTCCACCATATTATTGTGGCAGAATTATGGTATATTCCTATATACCATAATTTTATTATATTATTAATTCAAACATATATTGAAAGAGTAATGGAATATAATTACAGTATTTATACTAAATGTATTTAAACTATTGTTTTTCATACAAATACAAACCTAGAAACCATTTAGATACATTTTTGCCATGGTATTTAAGTTTTAACTGTGGTCATCATGATCTCAGTGTATGCTACTATAGAAGACCAATAGTTACATTTAATAAAACTTAAACGGTCAGAATAATTCAATTTCACAATTTAAAAATGAGGTTGCTACATTTTCGTTTACAGATATTATTGCTTTTGATAATACACATAAATTAACATCTGCATCCTTACTCAAGATACTACTACTGTCAACTCAGGTATTATTAAAAAAGTATTATTATTAATATTGTAGCCTGCACTGCAAACTGTGCTGAAGATACACATCATTAAAGTCAGGCAACACGTATCACTCTTAGAACATGCAGAAACTAAGAAATTAATTTTTCTAGTACAACATTTATTTTGTTAAGGAGAAATGACAGGATAAGTGTAAAAAATTCAAAAACTTGAAGTGTTTGTCACAGCAGCTTACAGTAGCATCTCGAATACTGTCTGTATGAACATGCAACAGGAGTTAAGCCCATATTCCTTACTAATAACCATAGCAAGAGTGACCATAAGATATCAAAGATGGTAATGTCCATAAAACTGAAAGTTTTTTCACTTTCTGACACAACAGTCCAAACAACTTTCATATTTGGGTGATGAGCAGAACATTTAAGACGTGCATAAAACAAAAAACTGACTCTGGTGGAGACTGGATATAAAACTGTGTAAATAACCACTATGTGTGAACGTAACTGTACTAAGGACTCAAATACAGGACTCACAACCATATTTTTGTTAATTAAAACAAGTTTTTATTTTGTTATCATCTTGTTTTCGATGGTGAAAATGTTGTTGACGAAAAACACAATTGTGTTTGAATAGAGATGTGAGTTTGTTACAGACTATTTTTATTGATGAAATTGAGCAAAATCAGGTTGTGTTATAGTCAGATATTGTAATTTAAGGCAGTTAATATAACCAAATTTTTAAGAGTTTGAAATAGGTGTTGCTCAGTTAGGGACATTAAAATACACATCGTAACTTGGAGAAATAACGCTGACTAATTACATATGGTACAGATCTAAAGACATCAGTCTTTATTTCCAAGATTTGAATTTCAATACAGCATAGAGCAATATAGTATCAGACGCTTGTATTGTATTATTTATTCCATATTCGAATCAATTTCAGATACTAATACCAGATATATGTTCATGTTTAATATTTTCTGCATAATCCCTTATGTAGAGAAATATATTTTGTGTTGGATCAGTTAACTGTCGGGAAGTGCGCAACTGACACACCCACCTGAACGATTTCAAAACATCGCTTATCCTGCCCGAAAAGATGATAAACATTGCGGATAGCATTTTAGGTAAAAATTAATTTACATACACATATCCGAAAAACTAGTCCTTTGTGACTGATACGCTTAAAATTGGGTGATTTTAGGTCAGCGGTTTAGCTGTGAGTCAATGGTGCTCTCGCCGGTAGGGAATAGTAAGATGGCTGATCGAACTCTTCACTGCCTAAAGGCAGTCTACTTGTAGCTAAGCTTTATAAAAACTTTTGAGCCTTTGTAATGAAGGCACAGATGGAAATCTTGCCTCAAGTGTGTATGTTTTGTAAATCTGTTTTTAAAACATCAACACAGAGTGGTACATGTGTCTATTTGTCACAAATTTATACAGAGATTCAAACATTAAGAATAGAGTCAAATTATGTTGATGGCAAGTGGAAATAATAGATAAATTCTCTCACTTCGACTCACTTCCATGATTTAGTATGACTGCTCTCAGAAACTAACCATACTATAACCACCTGAAGTTCCACCCCTTTTAGGGTTTGGTTTGCTGGTGTGCACATGAGTTCAGTGTTCACATTATCCAAACAAACCAATCTCTGACATCAACTGAACCTGGGTGCACACCAAAATTGCTAGTGTTGAAAGCCCTGTGCTGACAGATGACAGTATTGTGTATCGATGATATTCAAATATATTGCCTGTTGCTGATGCCTCTAATGATAGCAAGACAATTATTATTATTATTATTCGTCAAAAATAAACTAGGCACCTATCTTTAGCGATGCAGCACAGGGAGCCGTTTACAGCTCCGACAGTCATTGGAGCTGATCGCAACCACTATAGTAGATGCTTGTGATTATACTAGCCACGCAGCATCACGTGTCTCAAGCGGCACCGCTGGTATAAGGGTCATTCCAGCTGGAATCATCAAATTTTGGAAAAGTTCCCCACCTGACCCCCTCAGATTTGTCTGAAAAAAATCTATGTGATGGGTAATATGCCCAATAGATCATATACAAAATTTCAGATCTCTACTGTGCGTACTTTTTTCACAAAAAATCTGTACAGAAGTTTGTTTTTTACCCCGTTTTGGCATCACTGTCTGAGTGACCATGTTCAGACTGAAATATCTCCAGAACTATTTGTGCCAGGTCCATGAAATTTTCTGGGCTAAGAGTCCTAGTCCAGAACTGCATGAATTACAACCCACAGCATTGTTACTGAATTTACACCTGAATGCTGGCCCTCTACTTTTCTTTGAAACTATTACTTTAAGGGTTTTCAGATGTCCATAGAAACCTCAATTTTCAATGTATAAGCATCAAACTTGGTAAATGGTCTGATATGTACCATGTCTTTCACATCCTTTGACATCAGACAATAGAGTCTTATGGATGTTGAGATATTAAGGTCCAAAAATGGAAAAAAAACTGATTTACACCAATGTTCAGAGCAATATTTCCCATGAATGACACTAGGTGTGAACATAAAACTTGTTTTTTTTTGAAAGAGCATATTGTTATTGATAAAACATAAAAACATTAGGATGGGGTTTTGCCTCATTTTTCTGTAATGATTTTTTTAAAACTCAGAGTTTTGTCACTGATCCTATTGTTCACTTTTGCTATTCAACTTTTCAACAGAATTTATTAATGTTCCACTTATACAAAAAATACAAAAAACGTACTTCCAGACATGAGTCACTTTAATAATGTATACCACCAACACAAATAAATGTGTGACATAACAGTTACTGAAAGTTGTTCATGAAAGTGTCTGAATCCACAGTTTCATTTTCTTTTATGACATAGCGTCGTCCAGTAACTGGCACATCAATTTTCATTATGATGTGCTGGAGAGGCACCCAACAAACATCTTCCCTTTTTGGCCAAAAGTAGCCTCTAGCTGGGCCATGGGGATGCAAAAAAAGCACTTGAATGTCTTGCTCTGTGTCAGAGACGTCTCTGATGATACCAACCCACCATTGTCGGTCATACACACAAGTAACATATTGTCCTGGGGCCATATCTGTGATGTGAAGGCCTTGTTCAACTGGGTCAACCTCAAAGTTGACATGGAATCCTGGTGTTCCTGATACTCAACTGACCTCAAAATTGATCATTGTTGACTGACTGACTGATTGATTGATTGATGCTAGATCTCATACCACCTGAATATTATTATTTCTAATCAATATTGCCCTTCTTTCTCAATGAAAATGGATGTATTATTCAATGGATTGGGTGGAACATCAAGATACTTATGTTGCATTCCACTGAATGTCGGTAGTCTGTGAATCCGAGTTAATTCTCCCGATGTCCATCGTAAATGCGTTCCATTGTAACAGTTGGCAAAAATATGGATGCCTATGGATAATTCCAACCGACTCGGTCTGCACTGAACTGGCCCGAGTGTGTGTTTCGGAACCCCAACTTAAGTGGCCATTCCATTGCACTTTCCCGAGGTGGAGGTCGGATTTCCCCGAGTCCCGAGCACAATGGAATGCTGCATTATAGCATTAATTTAGGCATATGAGTTCAAAATAGCTGCTACTACAGTAGTTGTCAATGTCACACAACGATTTTTTAAAAAATTATTACAGAAAAATGAGGCAAAACCCCATCCCAATTTTTTTATATTTTATCAATAAGAACATGCTCTTTCAAAAAAAAAAAAGTTTCATGTTCACACCTAGTGTCATTCATGGGAAATATTGCTCTGAACATTGGTGTAAATCAGTTTTTTTCCATTTTTGGACCCTAATATCTCAACATCCATAAGACTCTATTGTCTGATGTCAAAGGATGTGAAAGACATGGTACATATCAGACCATTTACCAAGTTTGATGCTTATACATTGAAGATTGAGGTTTCTATGGACATCTGAAAACCCTTAAAGTAATAGTTTCAAAGAAAAGTAGAGGGCCAGCATTCAGGTGTAAATTCAGTAACAATGCTGTGGGTTGTAATTCATGCAGTTCTGGACTAGGACTCTTAGCCCAGAAAATTTCATGGACCTGGCACAAATAGTTCTGGAGATATTTCAGTCTGAACGTGGTAACTCAGACAGTGATGCCAAAACGGGGTAAAAAACAAACTTTTTTACAGATTTTTTGTGAAAAAAGTACACACAGTAGAGATCTGAATTTTTGTATATGATCTATTGGGCATATTACGCATCACATAGATTTTTTTCAGACAAATCTGAGGGGGTCAGGTGGGGACCATTTGATGATTCCAGCTGGAATGACCCATAAACACAAGCATTCACTAGAGTGTCTGTGAATTGCGATCAGCAGCGGTGGCTGTGTCGGAGCCACAACACTCCGCAGATGTGTGCAGTGTAAATAGGGTAAGAGATTTATTTATTATACAGTGTAGATAGCTTCAACGGTGCATGTGCATAATACTCGCAGAGACTGAAGTCAGTGATTATGTTCTTTGCTAATGTAAATGTTTTTTGCTTGTTTTTTGTAGTTGCTTTTTGAATAACTGAGAAAATGTAAGCATTATAGTTAGTAACTTACAATTTTTTGTTTAATTGTTGTCATGTTAAATCCAAATTCAGTCATATTAAAAACATAAGGCTCATTTTAGCCTTATGCTGGTGTTGGTTCACTTTCTGGCAATGAAACCAAGTAAATAATTTAATAAATTAGCATGATAATATTGTGTATCTGCAATCTCAAAGGTTAACAATAGGATAATATGAAAATTGAGCATATCACACTAACACAGTTTAAACAAAACTAATTAAATAAAAGAAAAAAATAATAATTAAGTAATATCTTGACCATATACAGATTATTCAGATTGTAGAGGTGGTTTTAGAAAGGTGTCTATTACTTGACTTCTTGGTATTATACCATACTTACTGATCAACAAACTTCGTGTAAGCATTTCTTTGAAGAACTTCTTCCCATTGACTCCTTTCCATGTTAATTGGTTTGGCTACTGCATGTGAGAAAAGCCTCGAAAGCATGTTCCATGTGACTCTTTTGGTGTTTTGTCCTCCAATAGCACCCAGAGCAGATATCTGAAAAGACAAAAACACATTATATAAAATGAGTTATTTTCAGTTAGAGCAGAGTATATAGTAGTGTAAAGAACATGTTTGAGAGCTATGTTTGTAAACCTTAAAACTGATGTAAACCACAACACAACAAGAAATATTCAGAGTAATAAGCAATTTCAGTGACAGCTATATGCAACATCTTACACAATTCAGCTGTTTTCATACAAATGAATACATGCAGTGGTCTTCGTGACTGGATATGAAACAGCCAACAAAGTAAAATGATCCCAAACATAACTATGGCACACTCCAACTTCATTTTATCAAATGATCATAATCACATCTGTTCATTTTACAGTCCTGCTACTAGCCTTTTATTTAGACTAAACCCCCTTTCCTTCGGGTGAGGAAGCTGGCATTTTGAGTGGCATTTGCACATCCTGCCATGCGGGTGACTTTGTGCCACTGCAATAGACGCATTTTGCAGTATGAAGATTAAGGATGATTGATCATGGGAATGATCAAAAA
Organism: Labeo catla; assembly: GCA_012976165.1. Taxonomy (NCBI): domain Eukaryota; kingdom Metazoa; phylum Chordata; class Actinopteri; order Cypriniformes; family Cyprinidae; genus Labeo; species Labeo catla. The sequence continues at coordinate 50,139 of VONZ01002160.1, forward strand.
TTGACATCCATACTTTAGATAATGAAAAAAAAAAATACAAACAACAAGAAAAAAACCTCCCCAACTTCAGGCATAGTGGTCAGTGGAATATTGATGTTGTTAGGCATTTCAGCCACAAGAGTTTCTGTCCCCAGTCTCACAGCAAGATTGTTCACAGCAATAGCAACTTGCATTTGCTGTTCCTTCATATGTTCCAACAATGTTAGGATGTGCAGCTGAGCAGCTACAAAAAAAGTTAAGGAAACATTTAAAGACCAAAAATGAAGGTTTTCATAATATACAGTCATGTGAAAAAGTTAGGACACCCTATTGAATTCCATGGTTTTCTGTATCAGGACATCATTTTTTTTTAAAAAAAAAGGTGCTTGGCTGGTCTTATTTTGAAAATAAAACCTCAGATGAACAACAACACATGACAAATTGCACCGTGTCATTATTCACTGAACAAAAATAAAGCCAAAATAGAAAAGCCATGTGTGACAAAGTTAGGACATCCTTACTGTTAACATTGGAATTAAGAGGGTAAATAACAGTCAAGCACTGATAATTAAATACCTTTGATTAACTGATCATCAGCAAGTCCGAGCGCCTCTATAAAAGCATAAGCTTTGGCAGTTTGCTGGTCTGGAGCCTTCAGGTGTGTGTTAACACAATGCCAAGGAGGTAAGACATCAGCAATCATCTTAGAGAAGCAATTGTTGCTGCCATCAATCTGAGAAGAGTAATACGGCCATTTCCAAACAATCTGACGTTTATTCACAAGTGGGAGACATTTAAAACAGACACCTCTCCTTCCAGGAGTGGACGTCCCAGAAAATTCACCCCAAGATCAGACCGTGTAAAGCTCAGAGAAATGGCAGACAACCCAAGAACTACACCTCAGACTCTACAGGCCTCAGTTAACATGTTAAATGATAAAGTTCATGACAATGGCATTAGAAAAATATGGGACGAAAATGTCATGTTTGGAAGGCTTGGCAGAAGAAAACTTCATTGCAGCATTGCAGCACAGTTTAGGTCTGCAAAGTTGCATCTGAACAAAACACAAGTCTTCTAAAATAATATCCTTTGAACAGACGAGACCGAAGTGGGGATGTTTGACCAAAATGCACAGCACCAATTTTGCTGAAAACCTAAAAAGCATATCAGCACAAACACCTCATACCAAAAGACAAACATCCTGGAGGAGGGCTGATCATTTTGGGCTTGTTTTGTAGCCACAGGACCTGAGCACCTCACAGTCATTGAGTTATCCATGAACTCCTCAGTATATCAAAGTATTCTAGAGTCAAATGCGAGGGCATCTGTCCGACATCTAAAGTTGGGCCAAAACTGGATCATGCAACAGGACAATGATCCCAAGCACACCATCAAATCTACAACAGAACAGCTGAAAAGAAAAGAATCAAGGTGTTGCAACAGCCCAGTCCAAGTCCAGAGCTCATCCTGACTCAAATGCTGTGGTGAGAGCTGTGCATAAACAAATGCCCACAAACCTCAATAAACTGGAGCAATGTTGAAAAGAAGAGTGGACAAAATTCCTCCAAAACGATGTGAGAGACTGATAAAGTCACACAGAAAATGAATGCTTCAAGTTATTGCTGCTAAAAGTGGATCTACAGGCAACTGACTCATAGGGTGTCCTAACATTGTCACACATGGCCTTTCCATATTGGCTTTATTGTTGTTAAATAAATAATGACACAGTGTGTTATGACATGTGATGATGTTCACCTGAGGACTTATTTTCTAAATTTTAAGACTTGCCAAGGACCAGATCATTTTTTATTATGTCCCGATACAGTGTCCTAACTTTTTCACATGACTGTATATCATTTTAAAAATTGGATGTTGTAAATTAAAAGGCTTTTACCAGAGCAAGGAATTGGTGCATTGCCTGTCTTTCCCAGTCTAAATGTGGGCCTAAAGGAATGCTCATCTGACAGAGGCATGGCAGAGATCTGGTCCATAGAGCTTGATGGTGTGTGAGAGAGGCATTGCAACTGGAGGCACTGAGGCTAGGAAAGGCATCGTTCTTAAGCTCATTGGTTTTGCCTATAAGTAATGACTCTGATGAACAAAGCTTGCAAAGAAAAATTATTTAAAAAAAAAAAAAAAAGTACCTGTGTAATAGGGTACTCGGACTCGTACTCGGACTGGTCTCGAGTACAATTTTTAGGCGACTCGGACTTGTCACGGACTCGGATGCATTTTTACTCGGACTTGACTCGGACTCAAGCCTTTCGGACTCGGAAAATATCCCGAGTCCATCCGAGTCCAGAGACAGTTAACGGAAATGTCACTTGACGGAAATGACTCTATGCATTATCCTGAAAGTCTTGTCCAGTAGGCTACTTGAAAGCCGACGGGTTTATGTGCACACTAGAGATGCGCGGATGAGCTCAAACGTCACCCAAATCCGCGGCTTCAAATAAATTATCCGCCCGCCACCCACCCGCACCTGTATTTTTCTCTGATTTAGATAACCGCACCCGATCGTCATTTACAGTTATTCTAATTCTTAGTTTTGCATGATGATATGATGAATTGATGGTTCATTTTTAACAGCAGATTGATTCAGCTGATCTGCACATCACTGCACACTTATATAACCTTAATCGTTCGTGCTTTTAAGCCAAAGCCACGCTAAAAAGAATAACATTAACTGACATCTGGACGTGACTCTCCGCAATCTCTGATGAAATCGGTTGGGTGTTTGAACGTCGACTGGATCCCTGGACAAAAGATTACAGGGGTTCACCCAGTTTAAGAAATTTCAGATCATAAAAATCTAATTCTTTTCATTTTTAAGGTATTGTTTTCATTATAATGTACTGATTCAAATTAGTAATCAATAATAATTGTTAATTTTACTACTCGGCAAATCTGGTGCTGGCGCGGGCGCGTGTCAGGTGCAATCATCAAACATATTTCAAAGGAAGCCGGCGCCACATTCCCTACCGTCTTTACTATGTGTTTTGAGCGAATATTTGCATTTATTCACATACGATTGAATTAGAAATGGTGGCCTGTGATGATTTTGGCTAATGCAGGACACTACTGAATGATGCGCATCAGAGGGGATTTAGAAGTGGGTATACGCAAAGCCGACGGATTAAAAAATGAGTATCCGCAGGTACTGCACTAAAATTACCCTATTCAATAGCATTAACACAGGCGTAGCTCCCTTCAAACTTGATCTGGAATGTCTTTTTTTCTGTCACAACTTCTCGAACAGGTGAACACACAGACACACACACACACACACACACACACACAAATGAAATCGTTTGCCTGAAAAAAGTATTTAGAACAAGTTCATATTTTAGAAAATGTAGTTAATATTTGCCTCATTATTGATTCATCTCATCCACCCGCGACCTACCCGCAAATAATCAAAATGCATTTTTTTATTACCCGACCCACCCGACCCGCCGATATAACCGCCATCCGCGCATCACTAGTGCGCACACACTCAAAGCGCGATCACAGAACGCGCCTCTCGGTCAGTGTGTGAATACAGTGTCAATACTTTCGCTTTTAATAGGTTCTGTTATTGCTACACACATGCTCGTATTGGAGACTATTCATGTAAATGAAGTCGGTTTTGTCTTAAGTAAACCTGAACAGTTGAGAGAAATACTGATGCATCAAAATATTTGATCTGTGCGTCAGATCTTAAAGCGACAGCAGCGTAAACCTGCAGCAGCCGACCACGTCAAACAATAATCAAACAACAAAAGAAAAAGAGAAAATCACTCACTGTTCTTGACTGAATCACTTATTAACTGTAATAAGAATTATCTTTAATGTATACAGTGAAGATTTTGCAGTGTTTTATTTCAACATTTATTACTTAAATGTCTGTAGTCTATTTCTGTAATAGCCTTTATATCCACCTTATTTTACAAAACGGAAGTAAGCGGTTTTCTGGTAATGTTTTAGACGTCCGGTTCATAAACCGCCACAGGGAAATAACGGGAAGAATATTGAAGCGCAGTAAACGGTAAAACAGTTTGCACTACAAACCAGTGTGTTCATAATTAAGATGCATTAAAATAATATGGTAAGACACACCAGTTTGCAATATCAAGCAGCAAACCGAGCTTTTTGTGCAGCTAAAAATAGCTGGAAGTGGATGAGACCGGAAGCCAGACACAAAAAAATGTACAAATGGCTGCACCCACTCTTACGGGAAAAATAAGGTGGATAGACCTGCATAAAAAAAAAAAAAACCCTACAATTCTATTTTAAAAAAAGATTCTATTTAAAAAAATATTATTTCATTTGTATTTTTCATTAATATATGTATTAATACTTTTGCTTGTAAGTAATACTTGGAGTGTTTACTTGCCTTGAGCTCGAGAATGTTTTACTTACATTGGTTGATTAGTTTTTTCTGCATTGAAATTATTATTATTTAAACATGGTGTTTTCTGCTCTTAAGGTCCCATTCACCAAGATACCTACTCCTTTACCCCCACTCTTGAATTTATACATTTACTACATTGATGAATAAAGTCAAGTCCCACCCTATAATTTTTCACATTCTAAAGCTTGTTTCACTCTAAAATATGTCACATTACATAGATCAGCCATAACTTCTGTTGCATGACTTTAAGTTTGCTAAGCAGAGCATGGACACTTATGAAATGTTGTGAAATCAAAAATCAAAATGGCAAGATCCACTAGAGGTGTGCTTTTCTTACATTTCAACTGACACTGCGTTTTTCTAGTTGTAAAGGTTAAAAACAGGGGTGCCCAAACTTGGTCCTGGTCCTTGGTTTAGCTCCAACTTGCCTCAACACACCTGCCAGGGGGTTTCTAGTATGCCTAGTAAGAGCTTAAGTTTGGGCACCCCTGGATTAAAACAATTTTAAGATACTGACAAACAGTAGTGTTTCCTTGGACTCGGACGGACTCGACTCGGACTCGGCCCTTTGGGACTCGGACTTGAGTCCGACTCGGCCCATTTTGGACTCGGACTCGTCTCGGACTCGATTGGTAAAAGACTCGGACTCGACTCGGACTCGACTTAGGTGGACTCGAACCCAACACTAGTAAAAGGCGCTGCCTAGCAATGTACAATGTAAAAACATAACCGGCAAGATTATGACAGTGCAAAAATACACGCATTATATAGTGGGTAAATTTGACCCGCGCTGGCGCTTTTAGGTATAAGTGCTCAGTTTTTCGATCTGGTATTATCTAAACACTTTTTAACACCAGGGGATTTTAAATTACACAATTTTAGTAAAAGTCAATGACTGGGAGAGTTGAGTGTTTTATTGAAAATCTGTTACAGCAAAGCAAGAAAGTAGTTTATGCTTTACCTTTACACGCTGTTGTTGTCTGGTCTCCCCTCAGGCGCTGCATGCGCCCAATTCTCAAAACACCCACAAGATGGCGGCGTTTATCGGTGAACCCGATATTACAAAACCAATAACCGATTATGGTAAAATGCTTAAATATCATGAAAAATATCGGTAAGTCGATATATCGGTCGATCTCTACTGCTAGATGACTATGTCAAGACAGGTCTACTGTTAAGGATACTTCGTGTGAAGTTGTTTTAATGAGCATTTCTCCAGAAAAGCTGCAACCCATAATCAGCCCTAACAAACAGCATATTTTGAACAGCACTAGCTGTCATTTTATCAGACACTCATTATTATCAATATTTAATTATACAAAGCAGCATTCAAATAGTTTGAATTACTCAACTAAATTTTAAAAACAAAACAAAACAAAAACAAAGAGACTTACCCTACTATTTCGAGTCCTGGTTCTCTGGTGGAAATCTGAAATGGAGACACATTGTTATAGGGTGTTGCTGGACAATTTCTCAATTAAGTCGTTGTTTACTGTCTAGCCAAACATGCTGAATTTCACTCTCAATGCATAAGTCAATCATCTCAGTTAATCGTAATCTCACAAACTTCAAAATTAACACGGCTTCATCCACATCAAATTATCTGTTATCACATTATCATATCTTTTAAAGTACTGGTTCTTCACTAAATTAAATATAAATTAATGTTAAGACACAATGGGCTGGTTTCACAGACAGGGCTTAGATTAAGCCAGGATTAGACCATCGTTCAATTAGAACAATTAAAGTAATTTTTATAAATGTGCCTTATAAAAGATATTACTGGTGTGCATCTTGAGATGAAACAAGGCCACTAACGTACAGTATTTCAGGATCAATCAGTGCAGGTTTTTTCAGTTGAAACGGCTAAGACTTGCAGTTTAGTCTGGGAATAGGCTTAGGCCTTGTCTGTAAAACTGGTGAAATACATTTTAGTGTAATCTTTATTTGAGTTAATTTTTTGTTTATTTATTGTTGTACATTTAAGTACAGTATTTTATTTTTATTTAATTTATTTAATATTAATATTTACATTTTTATGTAACTTTTAGTTAAACAGTTTTAATTTAATCATTATTTAAGTTTTATTTTTATTTGTAAGCACAGTGCAGTGTTAATATTCAAACTGCTAAAGTGGCTGACAAAAAAAATATTCTTATTATTAATAAAACTGCCTAATTTTTTAACTGTGAAGAGCTGTAGCTGAATAGTTAGGCATACTGCGCAACTGTATTTTAATGTTGGTCATTATGGTGGTAACGTTACTTGAAGAGAAACATTTTCTGAGGTGGTACTTGGTATAAAAAGTTTGAGAACTGCTGTTTTAAAGTAAGATGTTCCGATTTTCAGTAGAAATAACAGTTAATTCTACATAATTTATCAAAGCACTTCTGCTATTACTACCTGTTCTGTTATTTTAGCTGTACTGCTCAGACAACTTGCAAAATAGTAAAACCAACAAGACACAGAATCGTGATAAAATCGTGAATCGTGATGTTTCTGAAAAAAATCATGATATGATATTTTTGCCATATTGCAGAACAGATACAGGCACACATTTTATTTTTCTCTCAATTGTTACATACATAACTTAGTTCAGTAATTAGGCACTATTTGGTGTACACGCAACAGAATGCCCACATCAGAACAGCGCACATTTGAAATGTTTAACCGGCAAGACGTTAAAGCAAAAACTGTACTTTTGTGATTGTGAATAAGTGCAGTGTACCATGAGTGTAACTCTACTGCTGAATTAACACTCATGTGAATGTATGTGGCATTGTACAGTATAGCAATTGTACAGTTTTGGGGGTTCTGGTTAAAGACTGGACTCTATGTGTTTTACTGAAGGATGAGATTAGGTCCCAGATAGCAAGAGAGCAGGTGAAAACCGTTGAATCAATGTTAAACATAGTTGATTTGTCAATGTTAATGGTATTAAATGAATATCACGTTTGCACCCTCAATTAATGTTGAAAAAAAATTAACATTTCAGCAAAGCACCATTACTGTGATCAGTGATTGCTTTAGTTCGGTTCTTGATTCTTGCCTTTCATTGAGTCAATTCCTTTTCTGTGCTACAATAGTGTTTCAATGCAAACACTTATGCTACTAAAAAGAGATGTTTTAAAATTAATTTAAAGTAGATTACTTTTTGTGATGGGTGTCAAGCTGCAATAAAGTTGAGAAACAATACTGAATAATATTGATGATCTTTCATTACTGATGTAAATGTTCTGTATCAAAAATCTGTGGCAACACACAGAAAGATTTAGACATCAACACTCAACATACAAACCTCAACAATGGTGACAATCATCAGACTTATTCACATAAACAGATCAACTGCAATGCATGCAGGGAATCATGAATGACTTTTTACTATGTTGATACCCAGCATGCATTTCTGCATAAACTTTTCTTTTGCTGATTGTCACCATTGTTGAGTTTCACATGCTGATTCTTGATGTCTAATTGATTCAGCCATTTAAAGGTTTTTTTTTTTGTATTCTCCATTGACTCAAAGTAGTATGATAGCTGTATCTACTTTAATCTCACATTGCAGTATCACATATTATTAAAAAACCCAACACACTTGTGAGCAATTGTTTATATGATTACACAATGATTACAGTCATCATCATCATCATCAGATCCCAGTGGATCATAGTTTTCATTGTCTCAAACAATGCACTTTAGCACAATGTTATGAAAGACAAAGAACATTTAACATCAAAGTGCAAAGAGTCAAGAGCCCAACTAAAGAAAACTCTGATCACAACAATGGTGGTTTGTTGAAATTTCAAAAATGTTTCAACATTAATAGCAGGAGAAATAGTTATATTCATTCAGTATCATTAACATTGACAATTCAACTACTTTTAACATTGATTCAATGGTTGCTTGGGGGTAGCGCTATTAAAACTTGTTGTGACCCAGTTCAGAGCTAGCTATAAGTTATAAGTTTTGGCCCAGAACTGGGCCAGATGTCAATTGCTATGTGTGATTACAGTACAATGCCATACATTCACATGAGTGTTAATTCAGCGGCAGAGTTACACTCACAGGACACTGCACACAATTCACAATCACAAAAGTACATTTTTTGCTTTAAAGTCCTGCCGGTTAAACATTTCAAATGTGTGCTGTTCTGATGAGGGCTTTTCCATTGCAGGTACACCTGAAGTGGCAGAACTGCGGCTAATAGAAGAGCACGATACTACGATATTTCTGAAAAGCAGATCGTGGAGACATTTTTAACGTCCACGATCAAAAATCATCAAATCGCACACATATCATATTTTATAAATATATTTTAAAGTAAGGATATGCGGCAGGGCGTATAGCTTAAGCATAACATTTCTACCACCAAACCTTGTGAAACTTGAAAAAGACAAAGTCTTGGGCATTCCGAGGAAGTATAAGTAGAAATTGTCCAGTGAACTCTGAAGAAATTTGAATAATGCATGTATAAATGTGAAGAATTGATCAGTGCTATATAATGTATTGTGACAGGCTGCCATTCATTTTCTGTAAAATTCTACACTAAAACCTCGTGAACACAGATAGAGATGGTTGTTCATAAAAAGAATTTATTGAAATGTTCATGTTAACTCTGAATATTTGCTCCTTTTTTCTACATGCATTATTAAATTTTCTTTAGTGGTACAACATATTTTAACAGACTTTATTTTTCCAGAAAACTCCACAGTATAATGTGTTCGAATGTAATATAAGTGTATCTTCTATAATGTACAATACAAATACGTTTTGTAAATGCTTGTCCCCTGTTTTCGGGCACATTAAATTTTTAACCTTTGAAATATTGATGTTCGTCAGCTTTTTGGCCACTTCGTGTCTCCGTACCGTAATTCCACTAATAGACGTGCAGCGGAATCCAGATGGCGGCTGGCTCGACCGGGTGTTCGCAGATAACGGTTCACTTGACCGCGGTGTAATCGTGCAGCCCCAGAAGACCCAGAAAATACAACAGACAGCAGCCAACGCACCGATATAAGCCAACAAAATCCACGTAGTCATGCAGAGAAAGTCCCACAGAAACACAGCAGACAACAACAACGTAGGTTACTGGAGAGCAGCGACACTGTGCGTTCACACCGCCGCCGGCGAGAGCGTCAAAATTCGCTCTGGCCACCAACAACACTGTAGAAAGATTCGTTGACGCTCTGACGATCGAACACTTGGTCTTGTATTTAAAGCGGGCGCAAAGCAAAAAGCATGTTAATCCTGTGCAGACTGACAACAAGTAACTTATGGTGTAAGTTAACCTCATGATTTTTTTAAAAAGTGAAAGTAAGAAATTGAAATTAATTGTAGTTACATGCAGTGGTGTAGTGGTGCCTGAAGAAGAGTATACGCATTAGTTATACACATTGCAAGCTTAGCATATGCAATTACCGCTTATTTACAGAAAATATATAACGTTAATGCACATCCGCAACTCACCAGGAACATCAAAAATGACACCGTGGTCCACGCATCATTTTGCTTGGGAACTAATGTGGTCGGAAGCAAAGTTTTACAGGACTGTGTTCTCTGGAATCCTCTCAAGGGGTGAACTTCTACATTCTGATTGGTTGCCGCAAAACTGTGTCATAGCTCATTACCATAAAGTTGACCTGACTTCAACTGTTCCCGACGCCCACACCGTCCAAAAAGGCTGCCATTAAACAAATATTAAAAAGATACTGTATATGCTGTTTGTACATTCATTTGAAGATTGAATACAAAATTATTGCAATATAAAAGTATATTTAAAAACTTTAACTTTGGGTTGGATTAATTGCAATACATTTCAGAAAAAAAGTGTGACTATTTTTTTTTAATAAATTGACACCACTAATATATATATATATATATATTAGTGGTGTCAGTTGATCAAAAATAAAGATAAAACAGTAATATAATGAAGTATAATTGCAATATAAAATAAGTTTCTATTTTAAAATACTTTAAAAATAAAATTATTCCTCTGAAAGTTGTTTTTTTATCAGCAATTACTTCAGTCTTCATTGTCTTCAGTCACATGATCCTTCAGAAATAATTTATTTTTGAAATCATTCTGAGTTATTTTAAATTGTAATAATATTTCACAACAATTTATTTAATTATATTTATTTCTTTTTTACAACAGCATAGCAAGACCCTAGAAACTAGGACTGTGTTCAATACATATGACAAAGTACTACTTGATAAGGGTATTGATGCAGCTGTTTCTGTAAAAGCAGTGAATAGTGTATATATTATACAAAGTTGAATCTGGACACAGAGGAACACAACTGATGTTGCCTGATATAAAGAGACGTAATCACTGAAACAGAGCTTCACATTTGTAATATTGAAATATCTGCTAAATGTGTTACCTATTTTTGTCAACCTGGCAACCATGTGAACGTGCTCTCTCTCCACTTTAGATAAAAGCACTGCTTTCTGAAAACACCATAAACTTACAGTTTAGTGATCAACACTTCATATTCTATTCTCAGAAAAGTGTCATTGATCAAGTGTTCATTTATGAGAGAGAGTCTGTGTCTGTATGAATTACTTCCATTTTTGCTGTTTATCATTTATCAGTGCAGCTGTGACTTTAATTGATTCAAATAACAGTGATGTTATAAACTCCTTGCAGAAGAAGATCATGCAGCTCTTCAGCAGTTAAAATATTTTATTGGTAAAATTTGTGGTTCAGTGCTGAAGTTTCTGTGTGTGAATGTATGTGTGAACTAGAGTGAAAACAGTGCATTAGTTTACAACACTTCTTTTTTTTATTTTTTTTAAAGTAGAGATTGTGTTATTATTTGTGCAGTGATCACCTACCAGTAATGTAAAGATGATTTTATGAATATATGAGCTCAACTGTCTGTAGTTATCAATGATCTACAGTATTCAGTGTGTAATAAACAGCTGTTTCACTCAATTCTGCTGAAATTCACTGCAGTCCCGTATCCAGATACACAGCCCTACTAGCAACCACACCATGTACCCTAGCAACCACCTTGTGTACCTTGGCAACCACATAGCAACAGTCTAGCCACCACTCCAATTACCCTAGCAACCATATAGCAACACCCTAGCAACTACCCAAAACGTATTATCAACCACACAGCAAGTAACGTAGCAACCATATAGCAACAGCCTAGCAAGCACCTTAGCAACTACATAGAAACGCTCTAGAAACCACCCAGAACATCCTAGACACTACATAGTAACACCCCAGAAACCACATTGAGTGTCTTAGCAACTGCATAGCAACCACCCAAGTACCTTGACAACTACATGGCAACTCCCTAGCAACCACCCTGAGTACACTGGCAACTGCATAGCAACACTTTTTTGACTGTCTGAATGTGTGTGTGTGTGTGTTTTCTAGTGTGGATCATGGAGGAGAATCCAGGATTACAGCAGGACTGAAGAAATGTACGTCTACACACACACACACACACACACACAGCTGTAGTGATTGTTGTTGTGTTATAAATGTGTCTGTTCTTGTGTTCAGATGCCTGTTTTCTCACACTGGATCCAAACACACCAAACACTCAACTCATTCTGTCTGAGAAGAACAGAAAGGTGACAGGTGTGAGAGAGTATCAGTCGTATCCTGATCATCCAGACAGATTTGATGTGTGTCAGGTGTTGTGTCGAGAGAGTGTGTGTGGACGCTGTTACTGGGAGATTGAGTGGAGTGGACGTGTGGATATATCAGTGTCATATAAGAGCATCAGCAGGAAGGGACGGGGTGGTGAGTGTGTGTTTGGATCTAATGATCAGTCCTGGAGTTTGATCTGCTCTCTCTCCGGATACTCATTCATACACAATAACATACGGACTGATCTCCCTGTGAATCCTATCAGTCGTAGAATAGGAGTGTATGTGGATGTGAGTGCAGGAACTCTGTCCTTCTACAGCGTCTCTGACACAATGAGTCTCATCCTCACAGTCCAGACCACATTCACTCAACCGCTCTATCCTGGGTTTACTGTTTATTATGGATCATCAGTGAAACTGTGTTGATGAATGAGAATAGACTGATGAGAGACTCTACCCATAATGCTTTGAGCTGCTGATGAATCAATAAGAGTGAGATGTTCTGGAGTCTCTTCATGACATTAATACTGCAGCTGAACTTCTGTCACTCAAATAACAGAATAAATGTGTCAGAAATCACCATATAGACAGAAACATCAGTGTGTGTATTTTTTTTTTTTTTGTTGTGTCTCATCAATAATTCATTTTATTACAAAGTGTCAAAATGTCACAATCATGATTGATGACGAACATGTCATTAATTTCTCTATTTTTTGTACAGAAATAATAAAACAGTGAAAAATCAACTTGAGATTTTAATTGATGTTTGTATCATGAATATAATCGATTCCTCACAAGACTAAAATGAGTTTCTGACACTATGAAATATGACATTAATCACAGCATTTAATAAAATATATTATAACTACAGTAAAACTGTATTAAATAATTATAAGATTTTTTTAATAAGTGAAAGAACTGTCAGAATACATTTTAAAATATTTTCATGTTTTAATCACAGTATATTTATAGACAAAAATCATATTTTTTATTTACTGTTTTTATTTACTTTTTGTATATTAAATTGCTATGAACAATTATATTATAGATATAATGCAAACATTACTTCAGCTGACATATTTGTATCAGCACTTTTTATTAATTTTAATTATTTCAAATTCAATTATTGCAATTATAACAAATCAATAAAAATATGTAATGATTATAATAATACTCCTGTGCTCTTAAATAAATAGTATGTATGCATGTATGTATGTCACATTCATGTCTGTTCATGTCATTGGTTTCTCCCATTGTCTCCCCCCGTCATTCTGCTTACTTTGGTTTAGTCCTCATTATCGTCATTCCCTTCACCTGTCTGTAATTATCTATCACCCTTTATAAGTCTGTCTGAATCTTGAGTTCTCTGTCGGTCTTGGATGTTGTTTTGTGTGTGTGGATGTATCGCTGTGTTCCTGCCTGTTCCTGCCTGATTCATATGAAGATTTATATTAAAGTAATTGTTTGTATCGTATCTCGTTTCCCGTCTTGTCCATCCAGCACCTACGTAACAATGTAATAATGCATTTATTAATAATAACAATAATAAATATAAATTTTATATAAGTAAAAAACTGAATATTACAATAATCATATATTATAAAAAGTCAGCATTTTAATAGAATAAAATTATTTTGTCTATTTTTATAATGTAAATTATAATAATTATAATAAAAAGTAATAAAATAATCATAAAAAAGCAATAATCATAACACAATTATCAATAATATTAATTATAATTCGATTATTCTAATTACAAAAACAAAACTTAATGCAATAATACTACTTCAATATTTTCTTTAACGAAAAGTCAATAGACATCTACTTTTTTATTCAGTAAAAGCCAAAATATTAATTAATATAAGATGATAATAAAATAAAGCTGTTGTAATTGCAATAATAATATTGTAATATAAAGTAAAAACTCAATGTTCATTAATAATAATAATCATAATAATAATAATAATAATAATAATAATGAGAATTTAAATAGATTTTTTTTACTTACAGCTACAAATTTTATGGATTTGTTATCATTTAAATAGTATTTAGCAAAGCTCTTATTATTATTAAATATTATTAATAATTATTAAAAATAATTATTTATAAATATTATTAAATATTGACATTTTATTTTACAGTGCAATATGTAACTGTCACGGGTATGTCGCTGTGAGCAGGGAATAACGCAGGAGGAGAGCGGAGGTCCAATAAGTGCAGTTTATTGCATAATCCAAACGTGAACACAAATCCAGGGAAACACAGGGGAAACAGCAACCACGATGAACGGAGCGGAATGAACATGAAGACAATGGAGGAGGGGCCGACTCTGGCGGGCGCGCAAGAGGGCGCGCTGGAGGAGGAGCCGACTCTGGAGGGCGCGCTGTAGGAGGCGCCGGCCCAGGAGGGCGCGCAGGAGGAGGCGCCGGAGGAAGCACAGGCTCTGGAGGGCGCGCAGGAGGAGCCGACTCTGGAGGGCGCGCAGGAGGGCGCGCTGGAGGAGGAGTCGACTCTGGAGGGTGCGCTGGACAGAGCTCCGGCTCTGGAGGGCGAGCTGGAGCTTTCCAGGGCAGAGCGGGCAACAGCGTCACAGACAGGGACCTGGGTAGAGCAGGGATAGAGGAGGTGGACAGAGAAAAGGGAGAAGCAGAGAGTTCTACAGTTAACGCCGCCTCCCTATGAGGCTCTACAGCCTGGGCTGACACCTCAGGAGGCATTGGCGCGGCTTCTCCAACGAACGAGGTTTTAGTAGCTGACTTGAGACCAGACGAGAGCACTGCCTCTAGAGAGCACATCGAAGAGAGCTCGGGCTCTGATGTGCACGCAGGTGGCGACTCGGGCTCAGGTATGCGCACAGGAGGAACACCCGCAACAACTTGGCTTGACTCCTGGGGAACAGCTGTGACTTTACTTGATTCAGGAACAACAGCTTTGGCTTGGCTTGACTTGGAAGCTTGACTGGACTCGGAAAGCACAGCTACAACTTGCTTAGACTCGGGGGATGCAGACGTCACTTGACTAGACTTAGTAGACGTAGCCGCAACTTGACTTGATTCCAAAGCCGTATCTGAAACTTGACTTAACTCAGGAGATGTAGCTGCAACTTGACTTGACTCAGATTCAGCTGCTTGACTTGACTCAGATTCAGCCGCTTGACTTGACTCAGATTCAGCCGCTTGACTTGACTCAGATTCAGCCGCTTGACTTGACTCAGATTCAGCCGCTTGACTTGACTCAGACTCAGCCACAGCTTGACTTGACTCAGACTCAGCCACAGCTTGACTTGA